>OMLM01020712.1:146645-161382 GCA_900302695.1 Helostoma temminkii | reverse complement strand
AGGTCTATGTAAAGCAGGTGGACTAAGAGATGATCAAAAAAATGTCTCAGGAGAGTACAGTGAGGACTACAGTTCCTTTGGTCTTCTTGAGAATGTCCACAGCCTCAGCATGAGTCACACCTTCAAGGCAGTGTCCATTCACAGCAATTATCTGATCTCCACGTTTCAGCCTGCCGTCCTCGATGGCTGCCCCCTGCACAGTCCAGAGACACAGTTCACCACCATGTTTAAATTGTATGACAACACGTGATATCACAAATGTACTTAGAAGAGAAACGACTTTGCCAAATAATGTAACAACAACAGTTGCAATAAAATAAAATGTGTAAATATGGGTGGTTTGAGCTGTGTTTATGCAGATCAGACGGAGTAGTGTAATTTTAGTGCACCTTTTGGACCAAAATAGTGTTTGTCTTAGAATCTCCTCAGACCCCCTTTTATTACAGATGCAGTAAAATTTTTTGGGTCTTTGTCTAGTAGCTTCAAAAACAAACTTCCTTTTGCTGCACTCTCAATGCCGAGTTGCACGTCGGATCTTATAATGAAGTTAGCTAAATGTTGTTTTTAATGACACAAAACAGAAATGACCTACTGAAAGGCCATTTTAACTTTAAGCTGACTTCATTAATAATTCATAAATCCAAACACAGCAACAGGATTGATCTGTAATTAAGTTATCAGCTGATTCAATAAACATTAGTTTTAGTTTTTAGTTTTAGTTTCCAAATCCATCATGTGAAAAAAACATTATGAAGGAATAATTACGGTTTCCATTTTGCAGTCATGTTTAAAAATCTGCGCAGTTGTGGTCAGAGAAAAAATTCTTAAAACAAGTCTGGCACAGAATCCCAGGGTTCACTTGTAAACCTCAACATGAACCAACCTCAAACCAACTTCACCTGTTACTACAACACATGGTCCGTATTAAACAAAGGATCAGTACTGCTGCTGAACAGTGAAGGATAAAGCTTGAGGAGCAGAGTACTGTCTGCACAATGACATAATAAAATAAAATAAAATAAAATAAAAACCTTGATAGCACAGAGGCTACTGACTTAGTCACTCCTGGTACAACACATCTGCTAGTTTACATTTATGAAAACTAAATTTCATTTTTAATATTCAATTTATAGGGGTGGATCCTATCCTTATTGTAGTTTGGTATTCTCGAGACATAAACGTGTATTCACATACGTATATGTAAAAGAAGATGAAAAATTTATCTTCCTAGCTGGTTGCGCAATAAAAACCAGGCCACTGTTTCAGTAGCTGCTGCACCAATATAGATTAGCTGTCAATCAATTATATTTTTTGATAATAAAGCCCTATATGTATAGTAATTTTTACTAATAATGTTAATGTTGATTTTGGAATTCATGTCGTTTATTTAGATGAACTTCTCTGCACACCTCAGCCTCTCCCTCACGTGCTGCTTTTAAAGGGGATGAGAGGAAATGATATGGTTATTTTTGAGTCCTGCCCCAGCTCCACCTGCTCATAAAGCATTTCGCCTGCGTTCCACATTGTGCCTGGTTCTGCCAATGCTGGTGTTCACAAAAATTGCAAAAAGATCCTTGGAGATGCCCATAGTGATAATAATCATAAATAGCATCTGAGTTTAGCACATTGTGCAAACTTCAATGTCTGAATTCAGAGTCAGTTTAACGTTCACAGACTTTCATTCTTCTATGCAGCAGTAAGCTGGCTGCACTCTAGAGCCCAGCTGTGAAGGAAGGTAGCACTTCAACACTAGGAATCTGAGATGGACAAAATACAGGGTTCAGTAAAGAAAGGATTTTGATTTGATTTGTTTTCGCAAAACAAACATTCAATATACCAAATTACTAGTAGTTTTAGTTGCAGTTGTTACTGTATTGTTTATTTATTATATTCAGTTCATTAACCTGAATTTCTTTGCAGTCATAACTTTGAACCATGTGTTATTGTTTCGTGCATGAACACAGATATTTTTCCACTGAAGATCAAACTGTGCTGAGATTAGATTTCAGAACCAGGATGTGGAGGGACATTCTCTCACCTTGTTGAAGACGGTTTTGATGTAGATAGGCAGGTCTCCATGAGGGCTGCCAAACCCTCCTACGATGCTGAAGCCCAGGCCAGAGGACCCTCTCTGTAGAGTGATGGTCTTATACATACGAGCACTGTGGGGACAGAATGCACAAACCTGGATGCTTGCGAAAAGCAAGTGAGGTACCAGTTCGATGGTGAAATAGTGTTTGTGTGAGATGTTTCTGTATCTTTTATTAATTCTTTAATTATTGTAGAGATTTGATTCCTTGTCAGAATTAAAGTGCAACACTGATGACCACAGTTTCTCAGTATCAAGCCTGGGGTGCCTATTGGGTTGCCTGTTTTGTACAAAGGGTTGCAGCAGATTTTTATTCTGGGCCAAAGCATATTCATCCCAGTGTTTCTGTACTTCATTATTATTGTCAAGGGGATCAGTGTTTGCCTCGGTCCTTATTCAGTGGATAAACCAGGAGGGAACCAAAGTAAGATCATAAATTACAGTGGGAGACTGTCAGAAAACTGATTCTTACCAGAGGTTGTTGTGAAAGCAGGGAAGGCTGCTGGGCTGGCCTAATGACTGGGCATGGACACCACTGTGGTCCTGTGTGTTGCACCCACTTGAAGCTGATGCCACCTAGACACACACACACACACAAACACAAATATTTAAAAAGAAACTTGTTTAGCCCTTCATAAATAGATAAATAGTTTCCTACTCTTTCTCTCTTGCAACAAAAATCTTTCCAGAATCTTATTAACATAAAGACAAACGGTGTGACACCAGTGTTAGACACATTATTCCTCTGATATTACAGCACAGTGTCAATGTGCAAAATCCTGTTAATGAAGGGACTACTGAAACTGTAAAATATCTCATTTAAATTCCCTGTTAACAACTTGCCGTTATAGTTGTTTGTATGCAAAATGGTGCCTTTGTGGCTTTACAACTGTAACATAAAGCCGTTTATAGTATGTAACTGCTTTTCTTTGACAAGACTGAACAAAAACATTCTGGTGTTAATGCTTTAATGTCTCACTGTGACATTACCAGCAGACTGATGGTTCCGGTGGCGTTCTTCAGCAGGGCTCCAGCCTCGATATGAGTCATTCCCTCCGTGAACACATCATTGATACTGAGGATCCTGTCTCCTGTCTGATGAACACAAACAAATCTGTCCTTATAGAAAATTGAGTTTGGCTAAATTAAATCTCCAGGAAGCTTATTCTAACCAAAACTGTTTTACTTAATATGTATGTACTTTACCCTAAATGCTAATACAGTACAGTAATATACATATTACACACAATTTAACATCACATCCTTTTTCCTTCTGGCATTTTCTACATGTAATGCTGGCTTTTTTCTTTTATTGTTCAGGGTTTTAATATCCTATTTGTTGCAATCTGTCATTGGTATGCAACTATCTATCCCATACATTTCTGAACTTTGAGTTTTTTATTTCAAATGTGAATAGTGTTTCTTTATATATGTGGGCTCAAGTGATCTATTGAAACTCCAACGTATGAAAACCGACCCTGACAGAGATAGCTATGTCAAAACATTGGTCTTTATCCCCATAAATACAGGCCTATGCCAAAGATGTGTGGCTTCAGTTTCTTTCTGCCACACTTTAACCTACTTATTATTTAACATTAAACTCTTATGCCAGGTTTTGACCCCTAAATAAATGGTTACACTTATGGAGACAGAATATATGTTCCCACAATAAAAACATGATAATAGATTTTTTGTCTCCACAACCTAATAAGTACATAATACACAAACAGACGCACATACACAGGCACTCCCCACCTGTAATTGCTGTGTTTTGGCAGCCAGTCCATTGGTATCCATGGCAGCAATAAAAAGAGGTATGTTGCCATGGGGACTACCCACTCCTCCTGCGACACTGATGCCCAGGGAGTCACATGGACCCTGTGGTGATACCACACACTCATTATAAAGCCTGTTAGACAATACCAGTAAATCACATGGCACATTCTATACATGGCAATATGCCTTTGTTATACAACTCAGATGTCCAGATAAGTAAGGGGTTATATAATATATTCAGCTCTAATTTGGAGTTTTCCATTTGAAATTAAAGAACTAAAAAATAATGGGGGAGCTAATAAAGAAATTATTAATAAACATTTTGTGCCTCACCTTCTTTATTACTACTTTACTGATGTCAGGATAGTCTTGAAATGCTGTGAGAATAAAATAAACAAATGTCTGCATATAAAGCTATAACACGATAACATCTGAAACAACATCTGAATGATAATATATTTAGTGATTTTAATCATAATAATAAGCAGGATGTATGTGTTTGTTTACACACAAGAATTCTGTACTCACTGCAACTCCCTGTTTTGTTGTCTGTCTCCCTCTGGTGGCCGAGGGAAACATCACATCCACTTGATGGGGTCAGAGTGGAACAATCAGAGTCTTCACTCTGAATAAAACATAACTTAAAATACTACGTCCACAAAGAACAATTGTTAAATTGCAGCACAAGAGTACCTGGACGATAGACTATTAAAATGTCATGACTTGAGAGAAGCTAGATACAGTTACATAGCTATAGGGTCAGACCATAATTTAGGGTACAACAATTTTATATTCTCTAGCCTGTTATTAATAGGACAAATACAGCCTAAGGAAAATACATTACCTGGCTATGCTGTGAGTACTGCAGCCCAGCTTTAAAACGAGCCACCTCCAGGTGGACCACTCCACTACACCCCTGAGAGCAAAGTGACATATTACGCATGAGTGCTAAAAAAAGCACTACTCCCTTGTGTTGTTATTTTTCCATGTGTCAGACCTGTAGAAGCTTCTGTGCATGTTCCTGTGATGCTGCACGGACATCCTCCCCGTTGATTGACAGGATCTGGTCACCTAGCAACAACCTTCCATCAGTATCCACTACACCTCCTCTGGTGATATCTGACACAAAGATGCCTGTGTCGTTACTGTTGGAAGAAAATAGAGGTCAAAAACTGTGTCCCACACAGATTCAAGTGTATGACCCGTAAGCCTACTGCTTTGCACAACTCACATCACTTTTCACAGTAACTTTATCAAAACTACAATTGATTTCAGAATTAAAATACTTTCAACTACACTAACTAATGACTTGGCTGTTCCTCATTTGTTAAAATAACCTTTTGCCCACAGTGGTGAACCCCAGACCCTCTCCAGGACGAGGTCTGAGCTCCAAGCTGAAGACATCCCACAGATCCTCCTCCCTATAGGCCTCTTGGTGCCTGAAGACACCGAGGCGAACACGCTGGGTGGTGAGCCGCAGCACGCCAATAGCCTCATCATGAGTGGCCTGCTGCAGGTTTATACCATTAACCTGGGAGGAAGTGAGCAACAGAATATAAACTACAGTGATGTAAATGGGATTCAGAAAGAGGGAAGGGTTGGTTTTAGGACATTTTGCCAAATAGCTACGGTTGAAATTGAGCAAACGTGCAAACACTGACCCATTTACAGATGGGTCGATGTGTTTTCTATTATATTCTCAATATACTATAATATAGTATAATATAATGCTGCATTTGAATGTACCCAGAATACCTCTAATATTTGGTCTCCAGCCTGCAGTCTTCCATCTCTTTGTGCTGCTCCACCATCATTTACTTCATGGATTATTACTGCCCCCTGGTGGAAAAGTCAAAAACTATTATATATAGGTACAATCCAGCAGAAATCAGTCAGCTTTGTTATACTTAATATTTATAAAGCCTAGTGCTTGATGCTTCCTACTACCAGATAAGAGGTGGGAATAAATACTGAAAATATAATAACAAACAAAAAAAAAAATGAATAACTTTAAATGTAGGCGATTTTGCCAAGAAGCTTTGGCATAGCTTTTCATAAACAAAAATAAAAAATGTCTCATTAGTGCTAAATTAAATGCTGCTGTCAAATGCCAGCTGGATGATCATACCAGCAGAGTGTCACATCCTCCAACGATGCTAAGGCCCAGTCCTAAATTTCCTTTACAGATCTCAATGGTAGTTTCCCTGCCAGCCACAATTGGGCAGCTCAAAAGGTCAGAAACTGTGGGTGTGGATCCTAGCTGATCAGACCAACTCGTCGGAGATGTCTGCATGGTACTGAGCGATGAAGAGGAGGAGGAGTCTTGGAGGGTTTGGGAGGAAACAGCAGATAGAAAGCTGGCATGGGAAAGAGCTGTAGGAGGAGGTAGAGTGGAAGAGGAGGAGGACAGACTCTTGGAATGGCTGACGGAGAGTTTGACAGTGACTTGATGTTTAAGAATCAAATCGGACACCTGAATACAAAGAAGACAAGCGAGTCATAAATGATTAAATTAGCGTGACCTTCAAGTGCATATTGTGTATGTGTTTTTACCTTGTCCACTGACAGTCCAGCCACAGATTCATCACCCACTGCTACAATTCTATCTCCAACCTTTATTCTACCATCCTGCAAAGAGACAGAAATATGAATAAAAATATGGAAGTTAAGCAAAATATGTGAAAGTGTATGCAACAGAAGGATGGAGAGGAAGAGAGATTAAAAATCAAACATACCCTCTGGACAAATATCAGAATAATTGCTGCCTGGGGCCCTACATGAAAGTTTATTACTACATGATGACATCAGTTAAAAAATAGAAACCATCATCTTTAGGTTACAGAGAACTGGGCAATCATTTTTTAAAATTTTAGTTATAAAATTTTAAAAAATCTAATATTTCATATGGTTTGGACAGTGATCCCAAGCATAGCTGAAAGTTCAGAAGAGTCTAGAGTTTGCATCATGTTTGCAGCAGGTCATAACAGCAATAATAAGTACTGAAAACACTTTGTCACGAAGGGGTTGAATCATTTTCAGACCCACTAGTCAATAGCAGCTGCATTTTGTGTTGAATCTAGAGAAACCACTTGTAATATTAGTTGTGGTGAGCTATTTAAATTGTTATTGTTTCATTTGTACATTGCAAACAGCTGAAAGGTTTGTAAATTCTGCCAATTCACATAATTTGGAATGGGGATAAGAGGTTAGATGCTAAATCTGATTAGATTATATGCAACCCATACAACTTATTCTCAACTAAGCCTTGAGATGCAGCCTACAATAAAAGAGAGGAGTTTATAATCCTATTAAATATAATCCTAAAAATATTATTGCATAAACTCATGTTGGACATTTTGCAGTATTTTGGGAAAAGGTGCACTGCAGAGGTGGAACATAGCAAATTATTTTTTCTGAATTACTATGCATCTGCTCTGCACATACATACATTTAACAAACTTATAAAATACATGTCTTGGCCAAATCAAGACATCAATAATAATAATAATAATAATAATAATCCTCTGACAATGGATATGCTGTAGCCTATTTGGCCACTATGGCCAATATGTTTGCACTTCTTACGTACAATTATCAATTCAATTTTTTTATATGAAACAGTCACGTTTTTGAAACATGCTTCATTTCAAAAGATCTTTGTGGGTTAAATGTATGGAAGTGAACATGATAATTACATGCACTGTAAGATAATAACAAAAAGCACTGAAAGAGCATGCATGCAATATACATAATAGATATCAAATCAATATATATAAAAAATAAAATAATGATAAAAGGCCATTGTGATAATATTACTAATGATACCACACCTTACTGGCAGTGCCATGCTGAAACAAGGACCTGACCACTAGTCCTTCCTTGCAGTCGTCCTCTGCCAGGCTGAGGCCAAGACCTACATTGTCCTGGAGGGTGAAACAGAAGACACAACTTCCTTAACAAGAATTAGTGAAGGTGAAACCAGTGTTATATAAAATATTTAGTATTTTAAATCATGTTCACATTACCACATTGCAGCAATAAGATTTTGCAACAACTCAACAATCTGCTACCACTAGGCCTGACAACAGGTAATGGGAAGATTTACTGGAGGTACTGTACCTGTGGTAAGATGATATGCTGGATACCTCTGGGTAAGCCTCCATGCTCTGCAGAGTCTACCTGGGAGTCTTTTGTGTCATCACACTTTGTTCTGCATCCCTGGGCCATCTGACCCAGAGCTGCACTATTCCTATTAAAACAACATCAAAACCTGATATTATCCCTGAGCTGTTCATTAACAACCTGCATGTACAATTCATCTTGAAGAAAAAAATGACACAAGAAAATCACTCTGTGTGTTACCTGATGAGAATGATCTTGACTTTGGATGGAGCATTATTAATGATGGTGGAGGCATTTTGGTGACTACGGCCGTATAAGATCTGTCCATTGATCTAAAAGAAAAATATAAAATCTTTCCTTGATCCCATCCATCTCTGTATTAATGTGCCTTTTGGTCATCTTCGTCTCTCTCCCCTCCCCCATCTCTCTTACACGTTGGCTCATTTCAAGAATGCAGCCCAACACAAACCAGCCTTCAAATTGGTACTTTGTCTGATAAATCCTCTGTGCAGGTACTCAACGCTCTCAACTCATCTATGACTCCAACCTACAACCCACTGCTCCTCTTTTGCTACTCTTCATTTTGACTCTGGTATTTTGTCTCTCTCTACAAATCTACTGCTTCTTGGCTCCTGGAAAAACCTTGTATCTATTAATCTTAACTGATTGTCCTTTACTGTTCCTATTGCTACTGTATTCCTATTCCCTTTCATACCTCCAGCAGCTCATCTCCAACCCGTATCCTCCCATCTAAACCAGCAGGTCCTTGAGGGTCTATATCTGCCACGTAGACACTCATCCGTGCTCTAGAGTCATCTTTGTTGCCAGTGAGGCTGATACCCAGGCCAGGAACTGCAGGATGCTTCTCCAGCTCAATCATATGGAGCTTCCCAGACAGGCTGCCATAGCGCTGAAGCATCTTGTCTAGGAGAGACAGAGTTAACAAACAAGAAGGTGTTAGAAAGAGAATGTGATGGGCAAGCCAAAAAAAGTGTGGCATGCTACATGTAATGACTGACACTTCATGTGGAAAGGAAGCATTACACCCTAGAAGGAACTTGTGTGGGTGTGTATGTGTGTTGTTGCAATTTGTCTGGAAGGGAGGTTGTCAGTCATGTTGAGGGAAAGGCGAAGGATGTCTGTGTTCCTGTACAATGCACATATACAGCAGGACTTTAAATGGTTTGTGTGTGCATGCTGGTGACAAGAGACATCTGTGTGTGTCTGCGTGCATGTGTGTGGTTACTGTATTACCATGGAACAGCAATGGATGCATAATGTGGGATTCAGATTTCTTGGAAATATATCAACATTATATATGTATAGGTGCATTATGTCTATATCTCTTTGCAATATAGACACATTTAAATGCAACTCAAATTTACATGTCAATGTAGCCTTAAAGGTACCTTGTTGCAGTGTTGGCCACTTACAGCACCATGGATCATAGATTTTATGAATGTTCTCATGTATGCCCACAGCGATGCAGGTGATATGTTACACAATCTGCGCCAATGCTTTCACACTATTCCTCTGCTTCCACTGAAGCAGTGAAGATGAAGGCTGCTAGCTGCCAAATATGAACATAAACAATGTGGCTTTAGCTTTGCAAATGTTTTGTGAGGAAGAAT
The DNA here is from genome assembly GCA_900302695.1 of Helostoma temminkii. Lineage (NCBI taxonomy): Eukaryota > Metazoa > Chordata > Actinopteri > Anabantiformes > Helostomatidae > Helostoma > Helostoma temminkii. Next base: position 151,764 of record OMLM01020712.1, on the reverse strand, counting down.
ATGCAACATAGTTTTAGACTGCACATATACACACAATGCAGTTTGATGAGTGAATGTAAACACAATCTGTGTGAAATCTCCATTGAGCATTAATAAGTAAGCGAGCAGACACAGTTTTTTGTTCCAAAGAACAAACTCTCAGTTCCAACTCAAAACTAAAGCCCATTCATACAAATGAAAGTTGCTTCCTGAACCATAAGGTACAGGGGGAAAAAAAGCCTTTCAGGTTTTTGTATTCTTTGCCCACAGTATGTACAGATGTAATTGTTTGTCCACACAACTAGATTTACATGTGAGTGGCATGAAGACAAATTGCTCATTTGGTTCTTTGTGACTTTTATATATTAGGTTTTTAAATAATGTTTGGAATTGTGAGTGTATGAGACTCATGGTATTTTTTATTGTAGTATTACAGCCAGTTCTTTTGTAATAGATGTCTATAGCACAAAGTTTTTTGGGTCCAGAGGGTATCATGAGACCTGCACTCTGCAGCTGAGGCTACAACACAAAAAACACCACACAGCTCCTGTTCCTGGAAACTTTGGAGGATGATTGCAAATGTCTGTGTGATGACTTAATAACACAGACTTACTCCTGCCAGGGTCGTCCTCATCTTCAGGTGATGGGACGGTTATGGGGCTTCTCCGGTCCTTTCTATCCAATGTTGGCGATGATACCTTGGGAGAAGTTTTGCATTATTGAACAGGCAGAGTTGGAGATGCCTCAGGGGTCCTTCAGGCATGAGTTGGACTATCCCTGAGGCTTGTTCAGTGTGAAGTAGCAGTGGGAAAAACTGATGAACAGGATGAATTAATGAACATAGATTTAATGTCAGCTAAAAATAACATGAAAGATGACCAGAATCATGCATTATTTTGTAACCAACTTACAAGTGCAAGGAAAAATAACTTCAAAAGAATGCACTGTTTACTTAGAGAGTTATGCATCTCCATCAAAGAGAAAAACAAAGGGTTTAAACAAACAAGGTAGGTGCAAGGGACTTTGAACTACAAGGGTTCTATCTACAAATATGCACGGTAATTAAGTTTTTGGAAGTTGGCTTAGTGCAAATGCTAATGCAAGGCTGCCTTTAAGATACTGCATAACCATGATAACACACACACACATACAACAATGTACCAACCTTAAAGGGAGTGGGAGTGAAAGGGTTTGTAGGGGAGAGACTAAGGAACAGACCACTCAGAGTCTCTGCATCCTAAAGTTGGTGGGGAAACACAAATATAGTCCTACACATCAGCACTGAAACAGAAATGTGCCTCTCCCAAAACCCTTTAAAGCTTCTTCAGTCTTTTTGGAATGTAGGTGTTAATGACTCATCACTCTATACTGTATGTGATATAGTATATACATAACAATCCCCATACACTGCCAAAAACCAGTCACTGTGTGGGTAAAGAAACAACACAGCTTGTTGCATGTTTCTAAAAAATAGCCAGCTTTTTTACTTTGCAGGTTGGTCGGTTTAAATTTACTGCCTATCGTTTTTTATAATACAAAAGCACTGAATGAATTATTATCTCAGAGATGGACTAAGCTTTACACATCATTTATCTCTTAAAAACAGAAAACAGTAGAGTGACGTTCAAAGAATCTAACAGAAGAGTGTTACCTTGCTGATTTGTGAATTGGACTGTGGTGTTGGAGGTGAAGTTAAGGTCTCATGGTTGGTGAGCATTGGAGACTGTGGAGGCAACACACAAAATGCAGAGTAAGCATATTTATGTTCATTCTTAGAAATTAACTTTTTTCTTCTTTTCATTCCTTCCTTCCTTCCTCCCTCCTTCAAATCAAACCTTCACAAACAAACCTTGCACTTCAGGTTTATGTGACAGAAGACTGGATTACTTATATGATAAAAGCTTTATTTAAAGAAAATATTATTACCTAAGTTAACACTGCAATGTGGCTACACTACACTTCATCATCGTAAATACAGTACAAAACCATACTCAGGGTGAGGCTTACATGCTGTCTTGTCTTTGGAGAGTGTTGAGTATAAAATTAAGGGAAACTGTTGTCTAATTTTATCCTACAGTGTTTTTACACTATACTACACTGTAGTGCACACTAGTCACACTATCCCTAGCATCAAGAAAATTACAAATAAGTAAATAATGTTAAAAATATACATTCTGTCTTGGTATTTTTCTCTAACTCTCATCTGGACTTTATTTAGACTAGGCTAGTCTGGACTTGGCCTGTCTTGGACCCAACATAGGACTTGACTACAGCCCTGGGTTTTATACAGCACAATGAATTGTATGCTGATAGAGAAGTAAAATGTTCATGGCAGCTTTCTAAGATGCATTACCTGAGATCTGTGCTGTCCAGATTGGACCAGGAAGACCACAGAATCTCCAGCTTTGCGTATGGCCTCCACTGCCTGTTCATGGCTGGCATCTCTTAGGTCCACACCACACACCTTGATCCAGTCAACACAAAGCAGATATTGGACAGTTACCCTTTTGTAACTCAGAGGTGTCATTATATGGCTAGATTGTGCAATATAAAGAAAATATTGAAATTGATTATGGAAAAAAATAAAATAGTCTGTTTCTGGCTAACCTGAAACATCAAGTGGTAACAGTAATGGGTCAATCCTGTAAATGTCATATTATCTATAAACAGTTCTTCTGATTTTTTTAATGTTGAATGGTCTGATTGTTAAATAATGCATGATAATACATTTTAAATTGTGCATGTATGATACCACTCAAAAGCTACTGTTTCTCCTCAGCTCAAAACCAGTTGTTCCAGAGACAGGCCCTGAGAGCGAAATTTTGAGGATCTGCACCTTTAAGTCATTCTCCATTCCGACATGTTATTTTTTTTATTTACAACTGCTCACATGCAATGATGCACCTCATATTCTTCTGTGTTATAGTTTCTAAATTTCTGTGTGCACAGTATTGCATTGAGTTCATTGTGCAATCTTGTATTGTATAATAACAATAAATCTGAACCTTGAATCTTGGACCTATTGTGGATAATGGCTCGGACTGAATAACATTTTCTAGTTATTTTGACAACATAACTGTTCATTACAAAATCATATTTTCATCAAATCAACATCTTTCAATGCAACAGGGACAACAAACAACACCCAATTACCACATGTAGCCCAATACACATAGTCATTCAGCAGACACAGACAACAATTCGTTTTTCACCTCTTTTCAGTCTCCATGTACATGCACACTCTTGTTTACTGCAATATCTACTAAGTGTATCTCTTTCTCTTACTCTGCAATACACACAGACAGGCCCAAACCCACACACGCACATATACCTCTAGTATCCTGTCTCCAGTCCGGAGGGTGCCATTATGTGCTGCCGGGCTGTCGGGGCTGATGTGCTTGATGAAGACTCCCCTCATCATCTCTCCACTGCTCAGTCTCCTGCCCATGCCTCTGCCTCCCATTATGCTGATACCCAGGGACTGTCCTGGTGCTCGAGTCAGCCGCACACTTCAACACAAAGCAGGATACCAGTATACAAAGAACATCCACACACTGTAAAGTTGTAAATCCTTCTTGCAGTATGGATACAGGGATGATAAATTCATTCCTTCTGTATGCCTGATGAGCACATATTTAGTTTGAAACATTACTGCAAAAATGCACAAGACAGAGCATTAATCCAGTGGGTGTACTTTTTCTTTAAGTCTTCCTCTATCCTCAGCTTAGGCTGCGAATAGAGTTTCAGAGATTAAGCCAAAACAATAGAATATTATACCTGCTGGGGAGAGACACACAAAAGCTGATTTTTGCATGCAATGCAGCTTACGTGATTTATCCAAGCAGGACACAGCCATAAATGTGATAAAGACAGGTTGGGAAAGTAATCACTTTCTCTGGAACTGTGAGCATGTTGAATCTGTACTGTGCTGCTCTACTCCTGCTGTTAACATAACCTGAACACACCAGGATTTTGCTAAGCCTTCTCTGGCACAAAGAGGGCAAAGTGCATCATGGGCAGAGTTTATTTAAAAAAGCAGAAATGGAAAATCTAAGTAAAATCAAATGACAAAGAAGACATACTAACCTTCTAGGTTGATCCCAAGACACAGTGGTATGAGGATGGTGTTCTTCATTTCCTTCTTCTTTACCATCCACCTTTATCTCCACATCCAGCTTTGGTACTTTCAAAACTACGCTCATGTTGTCCCTTTTCTCCCCCACAGCGTTGTCATCTTCTTTCCCTTCTCTCTTATTCTTATGAGGTAGACATTTTGGGATCTGCAAACTGATGGTGAAAACACATGCATGCAGGAATAATACTGAATTAACATGTGAAGACTGTCTGGAGAAATGTAACATTACAGTTGTATTTAAGAGAAGAACAGATATAGATAATATATTAATGAATGCTTAAACAATATTCTGTGTAGACTGATGAAGCTACTTGGATATTTTGTGAAAATTTTCAATCTAACAAACATCATTTGCCATGACTCAACTTCTGGATAACTTCACCTGGATGACTAAGAATCTTCACAGAAGAATTCAGTGTTGCACAGATTACTATTAGCAGATTAATAAGTAGTTGATACAACATCCATCCATCCATTTTCCAAACCGCTTAGTCCCTGTAGGGGTCACAGGTGTGCTGGAGACTATCCCTGCTGTCTAACGGGCAAGAGGCGGGGTACAACCTGGACAGGTTGCCAGTTGATACAACATGTATGTTTAAAATATTTTATAGAATAACAATCAATTAATTAATCTGAATTCATTCGCAGTCTGATTACATGAACTCACAATAGTAAGCTCACAATGGATGACAAGTTATCTTGGCATACTTTGTTATTTTTCCCAGTCCACACACTGTGACATAGGGCAAATAGCAACTTTCACATAGGTGGGTCTTGAGAAGATACACTGCCTCAGGTGAAAGTAGCCCTGAAAATACACATTTTCTGCCAGGGAGGTCACAGTAAGTGTCTGTAGTGTCTGTAAGTGTGTATGTGTGTGTGTTAACACATAAATAGAGTATCTCTGTAAAAATTCACTGTGTGTGTGTGTGTGTGTGCGTGTGTGTGTGTGTGTGTGTGTGTGTGTGTGTGTGTGTGTGCGCGCGCATGCACGCCAATGAGCTC
>OMLM01020712.1:125383-146625 GCA_900302695.1 Helostoma temminkii | reverse complement strand
ACTTATTGTTTGTTTTATATAATCATCCTGTGTGTGTGTGTGTGTGTGTGTGTGTGTGTGTGTGTGTGTGTGTGTGTGTGTGTGTGTTAGAGTGTGTGTGAGGGAGACTACAAGAAAGAGGTAGAGAGAAGGGAATTTTTCATGAATATGTTTAACGGCGAAGGGCTGTAATAAGCCCATGGAGGTGAGTGATAGTGGTGCTATCTGCACAGCAGGAGCCTATAGCCAGTTAAGTTACAGAAGAGGGTAGAACAAATGGTTCCACCAGGCTGAAAAGAGTGGCCAGGAGATAGGAAGGGAGGAGAGGGAAAATGAGGTAAAGACAAAAAGGCCAGAGTAAGATGACTGAGAGACAGAGAGATGGGAGACAGGTGTACACACAAAGAGTCAAGAGAGAAGTCTTGCAGAGAAAGCAACAAAGGCAATGTATTGAAAGATAAGAGTGAGGAAAAGGCTGCAGAGAGAAATAGGAGTGAGAGAGGGAAAAGAAAGGCAGAGGCACGAAGATGGAGTGAAAGCAGGAACAGACAGAAGCGCAACAATTCATTTTCGCTGACAGTCAGCACTGAGATCCATAAGCGAACAGCTAAATATAACTCAGATATTCAACATTCAGAGAAGCTTTCTCCTTTACCACAAAAAAGAATGGAGAAGTAAAAAAATACGGACTGGAAGGCGCTCCCACTGAGCTGGTTGTACATCAAAACACATGGATACGGTTAACTAATGTCAGATAATAATTCATTAATATGACTTAAGCTGCTGGGTGAATGAAATACCCTAAGGTTAAGAACTGTATGACTATTTCATTCTCATAATTCTCTGAAGAAAAAATATAAACATGTAATAAAGCTGGAGCCTTTAAGTCTAATAAACTGTGGGACAGATTCATCTTGTACTTTGGGGCCTCAGTAAGATAAGGCATAATAAAGAATAGACTGAGACCACAGAATCTTACATTACCTTATGACTGGGGCTTTAGTGATGCTGGGGTCAACGGGTGGACTTTTGACAGGAGCTTTGAATGAGGCAGAGTCTCTGACTGTGGCTGGATCTGGAGCTGCAGGTTTAAGTTTGACTGAGGCAGAGTGTTTGAGGGTGGATGAAGATGGTTTTGGAGCTGGAGGTCTGACTGGACCAGGAGATCTGGTTGGAGCAGACAAAGGTTCTGGAGAGGGTGTTGGTGGAGTGGGTGATGAAGAGGCACTGTCTGCTGCAATGGATGCCAGAGGGGGCAAAGACAGACGGGTACGGTGCTCATCCACCTGATGTGCTGGGACATAGGTTATTCTGATGGTAGTGGAGTGTGGGAGAGGAAGTGTAAAAGAAAAGTATAAACATATTAATAATATTAATATTCAAATTAGGGAAGTTTTCGCATTACTCTGTTAGCACCATTAAGGATGAAAAGGAAAATAACATAGCACTCAGTGAATGGTTCTCTTGTCCCACTGTCCTGCTTGTTTTCCAGTTATCCCCGTCTCACCCACTGCTAATTAACTGGATCAGGTGTGTTTGGTAAATCCATAGCTTGATGGGTAGAGCAGGGATAATTGCAAAACAAACCGGGCAGTGAACCTTAAAGACCAGGCTTAAGACCTCTGAATTAAAAAAATATTTTTACCCACTTACTTACTCATCAAGAGTTACATAAAAACATTGATATAACCCTCATGTCTGAATTTTTTGTTTAGGCTTTCTGGTAGTTCTTAAGCTCACTAATTAACCCACTGCACAGTATCTTGCTTCTTTAAGAAAAACAATGTAAGTTGTGGTTTTATGGAGAGCTGTGTGATAGGGTACACTCACTAGCTACTGAAGTCAAACCGGAGTGCATTATATTAGATTTGTTTCTACTGTTTTGGCCACCCTATTTACATAAATTAGGTTAGAAACATCTTGGTATAACACACCCCAGTACAACTCCACCACCCACTATGACCACAATTATGAACATACAAAAGAATCATCACATTTCTGACATTACTACAGAGAAAAACTACTGAGAAATTGCAAAATTCTAACATTGTAAAAGTAGAAATCATAGCAGACCAACCAAAAAAAAATGATGCACCATTAAATACATGAGGAGAAAGGTGGACACCTGAAATGATGTTTAATTAACACCAATAAGCCTGAAAAGCATTAGTAATTACTCACATAATAATGGTTTGCTTATCACTTCAGACATGACATCAATGCTGTTTGTACTGCTGTTAGTTTTAATAAAATAAAAAAACAGTACCTAAAATGACTTTTTATGTCACTAAAAGATGCATTTCTGATTCAAGCCAACACTAAGAGTTTGTAAAACATACATTTATAATAAAATGTGTTTTTTCTGAGCCCCGATCCAAAAAAGATCACTTACATAAAGTGTCAAGGACATCATTAATGTACGCTCATACTTACATTCTTGTGTGATGCTACCATAAAACATTCTGTTTGAATCTGCTGAAAGAGCCAATTTCTCCACTCACGGCAGCAGACTGAATATGGGGGTCTTCTAAGCTAAGCTGTTGTGACTGAGCCATGTGGACAGTCTGTTATCTGAGGTTGCCAAAAACTCATCTGCCTTTACTCTGTTAGTTTGTCTGCAGTGGTGTCAGGAGGAGGCAGTGTGAGCATGTGTGTGCAGGTGAGTGTTTTTTTGTAGGTGTGCATGTGTGAAACGCAGATTGCACGTGTGTGTTCACCTGTGTGCATTGTGCGTGCATCTATGAAACGCTCTTTAAAAAGCTCTTTTATTCACAAGCGCACTGTTCAAGGTGAGATGAGTGATGAATTATTCAGAGATATTTCCCATAGCAGGAAAAAGGTGTTTTTAGAGGTTAGACCATTGAAAGGCTGTGTATGTGTGTGTTAATGTGAGTATGTGTGTGCCTGTAAAAGCATAAGAGAGACAGAGTGATTCAGAGTGAGTGAGAGAAAGAGAGATTCATATCCAGTGAGTGGGTGTTTTGCAGGGCAGGGGGGTGGTGGAGGTGGGGCGCATTTCCAATCAGCCAAACAAGCATTGTCAATGTAAAGCCATAACTGCTGATGTTAGAACAAGTAATAATTTACCCAATTTCCCCTCAGGCAATCTTTAAAATTTCATCATCTAATCTAATTTAACATGACTGCAGTGCCTCAGTCAACGATGACTGCAGCGTCAAAAACAAGGTGGTAATGGAGATCCACAGTGAGACAAGATCATTTAGAGATGATGAGGCAGCAAAACTCATCTTTGTGACTGTGGACAGCACATATTTATATTTAAATTGTACTGTACATATACTCACTCATTCGAGTCACACAGACTGCCAAGATCTGCATGGATAGATCTAGAAAATGTGAGCGGTATTCAATTATTTTCTTTTTCAGTGGTTGATTGTTGCATTCCCAAAGGACACGTCTGCATTCTCTCTAAACGAATAACTCTGGCTTTCTTGTTTTTCAAGTAAAGTTGTGTTTGAACTATGACATGAGGGAACGTGCAGTGGAATATAATAAGCTATAAATAACTGACTGGATCTGTATAAAAGTACTACACACATGTTGTACTTGAATGTTGTTAATGTAGGGCCTTGTTTTTGCTTCACCATTTAATGTTTCTCTGACTTTTTCACTAAGCCAATTTTTAGATCTCAAGATAGATGTTCTTGAGAACACAGAATTTAAAAACAGCACAGGATAGGTGATTTACATATTTCAAACATGTTATTTCCTTAATAACAATGTGTCATTAACTTGCAAGATCCTGTGATGGTTTACAGCCTCCTCTAAAAAAAACTTTAAAAGACAAATGAATATGAGACATGGAATGTGAAATCTAGGAAAAATAAGAAGGAAAAAATATCGTGATCCCTGAAATAATAATAGATACATTACTGTTGTGTGTATAATGATTTTTATATTAGAATGTAATATATAAAAAATACAATAGAATAAAAGTGTTTCATAGATCAAACCAGTCAATAAAATCTTGTTACTGTATTCCATGTACATACTGTCAATATTAAGATGGTATATTTTGTGGGCTGCTGAGTTACACGTGTTGTTTTTACTGGTTTGCAGTGTTGTGGCCTCTGGTTTAAAAAATGCACATCTTCCACCTGAGTACAAGCCCAATTAGCAAGAACTGAAAATAAAAGCACCTGTGTGGGTGTGCAATCTGTAAGCCATATGCACTTTTCACAGTAGAAGAAGCACAGGTGTAAATAATAAAATATGTGACTGGTGCTTTGGTTTCATGTATTTTACAGTCTCAGGCATTTGAATATAACTATAATTAATGCCAGTAGTAACAACTATGCTATTCCTATTATCACAAGTCAAATTGAGTCAAAACAAGTCAAAGAGCAGACATGGTTATAAAACCATTTCCAAAATATCTGGAGTCCAGTGTTCTGGACCCTAGAGGCCTCAATGAGCATGTTACAAATAAAAGTCCACGAAAAATAAAAGAATGAAGGTTTTGGAAAAGTCCAGACCTCGACCCAGTAAAAATGCTGTGGCAGACCCTTAAAAGAGCTGTGCATAAGACCAATGCCCAAAAACTTCAATGAACTGAAGGAATGCTGTAAAGAAATGGGAATGGGGTAAAATCCATCCACAACAATTTGAGAGACTGATAAAGTCATACAGCAACTGGTTACTCTAAGTCATTGCTGCTAAACGTGGATTTACAAACTATTGAATCATGGTTTTTTTGGCTTTATTTTTGTTAAATAAATAATGGCACAATGAAAAAAATGTATATGTTGATGTTCATCTGAACATGTTTTATCTGAGTTTGTATTTGCCTAATACTGAGACAAATGAGGGGGTTCTAACTTTTGCACCCATTGTTTTTGAGGACTGCTGAGATTCGGTGACGCAGAGTGAGCTTAGGTCATGATGTACTAGTCTGCATCATGCTCTTTTTTGTAATGCTAATGCTGTTGAACAGTGACTGGTTCCTCACCTCATCTCTGGCCCTATCACAGAGTGTCTGCGGAGCATGGCCCTGGCCTTGGCGTTGTTCAGGTTGGAAGTAGGTTCTCCGTTGATGGCCAAGAGGGCGTCCCCCACCCCCAGCCTGCCATCCTGGCTAACAGAACCCCCTTGGACCACGCTGCGCACCAGCATGCCTGAGCCGTCCTTGATAGCACTCACCGACATCCCTGCCAACATGCACACAAACATACACAAACACACACACAAGCACAGGTGAGTGGAGGGTTGGGAGGGTTGGCTAAGGCTGCTTTGAGCACATGCCAGACAGACAGATAGTTGCCCAAACAAACACCTGACAGTGGCATAATCGCCATAATCAAGACAGACAGTAGGCAGATTAGCACACAAACACGGCTACACATGCCTGACATTTACACACCATCATCCTTCACACTCACACTCACACACACCCAAACAGGGCAGAGGGCACAGGTGACTGGAGGGGTAACACATGCCAGTAACACAAACACCTGACTTTGGCATTATTAAATTGGACAGTAGGAGGATTACACAAGCTCCTCATTAATGCAAACAGACAGAAGCAGGTAAATCAGGTATCACACACACATACACACACACACGCCACATGTACACACTGCAGAGAGGAAAGGATACAACAAACTGGACACTCTGGTCTATGGCACTTTTGTACTACACTATAATGTTTTCTAATGAATACACACATCCACAACACTATGGTCGTAATTAATTTGAAGAAGGTCAAAGAAATGACTTTGTGCTTATTTTTGAACAAATAAATAGTTTATTGTTTTTTAGTATCACATTCAAATTACAATACAATCATAGTGCCTGGAATACAATGAACTGAAGACCCAGCTACTGACAGGACAAACAGAAGACACACATTTCAAAGACATGAGAAGAAGTTGGTTGTTCAATGTCTCAAAATCCAAATGTACTTAATATTACAACATCAAAACACATTTTTCTATTATATTTTTTTACATTAAAATTTCTATATGAGAATCTATTTGTTTTGAGCTCAACCAAACTTCACAATATTCAAAATTAAGCAAAGACTAAATAGGCTTCTTATATTTATGTTTTAGACAAGCAAGGCAAGAAAAAAAGACCTCATTTTAGTCCATCAAACCTTTCCCTTTGACAACCTGCTCAAAAAGCCTTATACAGTAGTAGTTAAGTCATAATTACATCATCAGTAGAACTGTACATGGCACCTAATAATTGGAAAAAAGTTAAGTAGTACAAAATAGACTGTACTATAATACTTTTTACTCATATAAAATCCCTGCATTCAAGCCTACCAGATGTAGATGGTAACTCTGCCCACATGGGAGCTTTTGGTTCAGAGTCAAATATATTTAAATTTGCTAAATCAAAATAAACACAACCTGTAAACCCTCCTCATTTGGACTTGCAGAAAACCATGCAACATTGATATGTCCACTAGAAGACCTACAATATTTTAAACACATAAAAACCAAACAATGCAGTGAAACACAGGCTGTATGTTATGACCTTGGTTTTCTCTACCTATGAAAATTTACATAATTTAAAACTTTCAAACACGCACACACACACACAAGTAGTGTGTAGCCTTATGAGAGCATGTTTCTAGAATACAAATGAGTTTGTTTCCTTATGTTTTGCATAGTTCCCTTAGTTGAAAGTACAGGAGCACCTTAAGCCCTGTTATTTGCCCCCTGCCACGTTTGAACAGTCAAACAATGGACTTTTCTTGGAGCACTTAAGACAGTGTACTCTCATCACAGAGTATAAAAACAAATATATTTAGATTTAACAATAAAGTTAAAATATACTAATTAGTTTCACCATTAGTTTTATACTATCTAGCTTTACTAGCTTCTTAGACACACATACAGTACACACACACACACACACACACACACACACACACAAAGAGTAATCATCTCCTCTCTCAGGTATGATTTGCACAGCACCTCACCACTCTTCTTTAGGGCAGTCGTCATCAGCACCGCTTATTAGCGTCATTATTGCCATGCCAGCGACGTACACACACCAAGACACCATTACCATGAGAAAGACGGAGAACATACCAAGGCTACGGTTGCCCCGGACAACAGTGATTGTCCTCTCAAAGCTGGTGCGGGGGGGCAGAGGTGGGGCTTGCTGCCTGTCATCATCTTCCATAATACTGTAGCGATTACGCAGCTGGTTTTCCTAAGATAGAGACAACAGAGCATGCATGAGTAAGAGCATGAGGGTGGGGTAACAAATACATATCACACAAGAGTAAAAGCTTCTGCTATGCTAGCGGCTCTGTGAGGCTATCTTTAGACGAAGTGGGATTAATGTTTAGCAGGTAAAATGCTTAACAGGTGCACCATCTTATTTAAGTGGTTTAACATTTTAACAAATACTAATTAGTAGAAAACACAAAGCAAAACCTTGAGCTGATGATGGTGTTAGATGAAAGATCAGGGAATTAAAAGTACTGATCCTCTGCTGACCATGAATTTCGGTACCACACTCTGGAAATCATTAATGTGATATTGGATACATATTTGACTGAATAAGTAAAAACTTTACCATAATTGTGCTGCTAGAGTAAAGGTCAGAGGACCACCTAAGGCATTAGATTCTATCCCGTAGAGGCCTTAAATATCTATATCAAGCTTGATAATCTATCTAGTAGTTGTCAAATTATTCACTCTGAACCTCCAATGTCAACCTCACGGTAGCTCTACAGAATAAATTGGCAGATCACCAAAGTCAGTAAAATGTATCCTTTGTGGACCATGAATGTTTGAAATGTTTGTAATCCATCCATTCATGGCCGCTAGCATGGCTAAAAAGTTAACAGTGATGTCTGGTAAAGAAATAAATAGGACTGTAAATGAGAAGGAATCACAATAGACAACTGCAGATTTCCCACAGCATCTTTGGTGTACATGATATGGCTTAAATATTACTTTTAGAAAAGTAATCCCTATTGCGGAAAGTAATCTAGTCCAAAACTTTGAATAAAGAATAAAATTTCTGGTGTGACACAAAAATGATTTGAAGCAAGTTTAACTCTCCGGGGTGAGGGCCGTTGGAGTAATTCTGAGATGTAAAACACGCAGAAAGGTAGACTTCTTTGGTCCCCCCTGGGCATTTCACAAAGAAAAAGGGCAATGAGGAGATGTTCTTTGAACCTTCACAGAAAGTACAAGCAGCACTGAAGTTCTGAAGCTACCTTTGCAACAAGCTTGCCTTTGATGAAAACACTGACACTGCTGCTCTGAGTCTCTTTGTGTGTGTATAAGTGTGGGGCAAAACTGTATGTCCTTGTGTTATACCAGGTTCCAGTATTGTGCAAGCATTAAGTACTTTTCTTTGAAAAGAATTTGTTAGTAATTAAGCAAGAAGCAAGTACAAAAGGCTGCCTCAATTGGACTGAGTTTAGGCCACAATGGAGGAACATGTCTTTGACACTGAACACTTTCTCTATCCATGACCCAGTGATACTGATACAGCCAGCTCTAAGCTGCCCACTATAGAACATGAACAGAGAGAGCAGACACTGACATGGTAATCTCCTTAGGGCAGTTAAAATGGCTACCCACAGAATCTCCGGTTTGCATGGTAATGAGCAATGCTTCCTGCGTGATGAACTGAAAGCTCCAGACTGTTGCAGTGTTACTGTAACCCTTAATGTCCTACTGAACTTCCAGCTTCAAGCAAACATTCATCATCAAGAATTATCTGAGATGCATTATTATATGGCATTTTATTTTATTTATTACAGACCTATGATCTGCACACCAGAAACACAAAATTGTGGTATTTGCCCAATATCAGCAACATTGTATACAGTTTTGTATATAGTCTAAATAATTTTTTAACACCTATTCTCACATTGTGTTGTTTTTTTAATCCACAAAAACTAAAAAGTGAACATAAAGTATATACAAAGAACCCTTCAGTAATATAAATGTTAATATAACTTTTTGACTCATGCAACTTTTAGCTGTATCACATACCGTTGTGGTGTAATACAGGTGGACGCTGCTGTTGTCCTCAGAGATACAACTTCTGGTGTTAGAATCAGCTGCCTCAGCTAGCAGGCTGACATGAGTGTGACTGTCACTGTCATCGCAGGAAGCCCGAGTGCTCCTCTCTGAGATGGGCGTTAATCCTCCACACAGTTCCAGCTGAAGATAAAAAAATTCCAAGTTGAATTTACAGAATAGCAAATAAATGTCTGCTTCAAAGTAGGTAAGTTCACATGGAAGCAAACAGGCTAAAGAATGTGACTGTAAATTAGACACCCTCTGCTCCTCTCCCCTGCTCTCCCCAGCTGTAGTGTGGTTGAGCATTGTGTTCATCTCTCTGCTGCATTAAAAATTCACACGGCCTGTAACTGGATTCTCTGTTCCTTGTTACTAAGCCACAGTACAAAACAAAAACGAGAAGAAATACTGTACTCTTAAGGAAAAAAAACATTTTTAGATAGCTGTGTATATGAAATATTAATTTTGTATGTATTATAAAATGTTAGTTTGATTTCATGAAGTGGAAAACTCTACTTTTTATAATTTTTATAATATATTCTATAGGCCTGCACATGATGATATGTCTGCAGTCACAGATTTTATCATGCCGTTTATACTGTAGCTACCTATCTCTATCATATTTGCATATTTAAACAGTTGGGATTCTGTATTTTCTTAGCTATAATAGCCAAGAAAGTGAAATGAAATAACAAAACAAATATGTATATATATTGAAATGAACTTTGTATGCCCTGGTAAACTTGGGGTTATGATTTCAACTATGAGCTTATGTGCCTAGTTTGCCTTCAATCAGTTATAATGCCACTGATTTTAAAAAGGCATGAAAAGATAAAAATAATAATCTAAATTAAAAAAAAATGTAATCAAAATAAAATTAAACCAAATATTTTGATTACTATATCTTCACATACCGGCAATGGTTTGGCAACACCAATGCGAACAGGGCCATAGCCAGTGGACTTTAATACATGCACAGCATAATCCAAGCTGGAGCCTTCCAGGTCAGTTTCATTAACAAACACAAGTCTGTCACCAGGTAGCAAACGACCATCTCGATCTGCTACACCTCCTGGTACCAAGGACCGGATTACCAGAACTGTTTTAGTGGCATCCTCAGGATCCTAAAATTCAAAATACAAATAGAGAGTTTAATGTAGACATCAGTAAAAACATAGGGAATTAAAATGAGGGATTAATGAAGGTACAGGAAGTTTAAAAGGTACATATTATTAATAAGAAAAGCAAAAGGATTGCTGGCTCTTACAGAAGGGCAACCAGCTATAGTACTACTTATTTACATGTACTGATAATATAGTAGACACTAGAACTTAAATACTGACTTGAAGGTGGGTGAATACTTATTCACTGAATTTATAATCTGTTTTATATTCCATAATGAATTTAGATTACTATGAAGATATCTGTTTCAATATATGTTGTTAAAAAGGCCAATTAGAATGAACCATAATTCTGTGTTACTGTACGAAACAACAATTCTCCATGCGGAATACAGAGGACCAAATCTCTGTTTTTCCATTTGCAGCGTTCAGCCTGTCCAATCCAACACTGACATTCTTATACTGCATTCTATTATAGTATGTTCTATTTGTAGAAAGGCTCAGGGGTATGACTCTGACCTGGTAGTCCAGGATACTGAAGCCCAGTCCTGACTCGCCTTTCTCCAGCTCGACCACCTGAGCTTCCTTCTCCCACATGGCCAGAGGAGGTGACATAGGGGCAACACCACGTTTGGTAATGTCCTCAGCTGTAGGACAGGGAATGACACATCCCTGGTCCAACTGGGACAAGCAGAAAGAAGAAAGAAGATACAGAAAAGGAGATTGATATGCAAGAGAAAACATGTCAGTGGTGACTGCGATTGTATTTCAAACACAGAGTATGTGTAAAAGTTCTAATGTGATTTATATTGTTGAAAGAAATTTAGTAATTCATCAATTTATTTTTTTCAACGTGTGCCTTCACCTTGTCATTGAACTCAGCCAGAAGCTCTTTGAGGGTGAGACAGGCATCGTCATCATCGTCCTCATCGCTGTCAGGAACTGAAGGAGGCACAATGCGAGAGCACACCAGACATACATGCACTGGCAGCTCCTTCAGTATATTGACAACCTCTTTATGTGTCTCTCCAATGAGTGGGATCCCATTCACCTGCCAGAGGATAAATTACATATGTATTGTACACAGCATCGAATGTTTGAGCTTTTGTAAAATACATGAAAGAAATGATTTTTTTTGTTTATCAGAGGTTGAAGATGCTTTATGGAAAACATAACTTAATCTGAAATGCTCACTGTCTATTTATACATACTATATCCATGACTACATCTGTTAGACATGCCATAAATTTGAAATTTTTATTGATATTTCAGTTTAGGGAATAGAGGAGATATTATAAGCCACAGTACATCAATTCCCAGCAAAGCTGTTAAAACTAACAGTGGTAACTAAACCAAGTGGGGATCATTTAAAAACAGAGATGAACAATGGCTTTGCTTTGCTAATGTTGTCTGAATGACATCAAAGGGCTGAGCTGTGACACAGATGTTGGCTTGTTCACCCAAAGACAGAAAAGACAAGAAAGATGAGCCATTTTATAATTTTTTCCATATGGCACACTGAGCTACTAGAAGTTGTACAAGAGTTCATAGTGCTCATCATGATGACTGATACATGTGGGTGCGGGAACCTGCTCACTGGAGAGAAAGGAAGGCAAACTCTCTCCTATAGTACAGTCACAAATGCACAGAAGCACAGATACTCACATCCACCTCCGTATGACTGTTTTCTGCTGCCTTAAGGGGAAATGTTAAATACTGTTCTTGAAATTACGTGATGTTTACTAAAAACCACTCAAATGCACTTTATGGTTTGAGTAAAACATTGAATGTCTATTGTCTTATGATTCAGGTGATGATCAGATATATGCATAGTAATTATAGGAATTATGTGAACTAAAGATAATATATGAGACATCCAGTCATGCATTAATATCCTACAGATGTGGCAAAATAATCAAACCCACACAGATCATATCTTTATCAGACATCTAAAAACAGTTGGCTGAACCAGTGTAAGATCAAGGTTACCTCTAATATCTGGTCTCCAGTGAACATCTTGCCACTTTGACCAACAGGTCCCTCAGGTAAGATAGAGCACAGATAGTGATGTCCCGCCCGAGCCTCCAGACTGATGCCAAGACCACTTGTCTCACTGAACCGCTCCAGTTGACACACCTAAAAGAGCAATGCAAAAGTGAGTGGTGGGTGACAAAACACCAGAAGTGTGGTTAGAGGACTGTGAAGAGTATGAGTAGGCATCATGCTGTGTAGTACTTAAGTGGGTCTTTCTTCTCTAAAGGGGTCAGATTATGCTTTTCGTGGTCTGATGTTACATATATAGTTTTGGGAAGTTGGGTGCCCACGGTACTGTTCCAATCGTATCTGTGTGGGTAGAAGAAACATGAGTGGGACCGACGGGGGTAGGGGGCTCAGACAAGTCATTTAGACCCAGGGCCAGAGGGGCTGCTGCAGTGCGAGGGATACTAAGATGCATTTGTATTTTTTAACTTGAAAAACACATAATCTTGTATTAGTGATGCTCCAGAATGAATTCTAAGCCCTAAATTAATCATAGTTTGCGCACTTTAAATGGGTAGTTCTATGTATCTGTGTGTTATAATTAGTTCTTATTATTATCAAACAGACGTACAATAACTTCATATCGAGGTCCAACTGCATGTTGCCACCTCTTCCTCAGGTCTTCCTCTTCAGCTGGTATCAATCGCCCACCTGTACAATGTGCACACATACATAGACAATTACAATTACCATCATACCTCTCTCTCTCTTTAACATGCGCACAATATGCAGAGACAAACACATATTCAGCCTGCATTTACACTGTTCCTAGCTCCAGGTGATTCAATCAACAAAAAACAGGATCCTATATGAAAGACAACATAATTCTCCTTGTGGCAAAGCAGGATGTCAAAACACAACCACTCAGACAAGAGCACACACATATACACACACACGCACACATGCATGCATATTCACACCCACCATCTTATGATTTCTTGGCAAACTAACGTTTTCTCATTCATCTATTAAAGCCTCACAGCAATCAGGGCTTATTTGACTGTGCTCTCTAATCAAGCCCAACAATCCATGTCTAAATAAAGCCATATATGCAGGCGGGGTGAGAGACAAATCATCTGGACTGAGCTGAATGAGTTGGATAAACACATGACTGCACGACATTATAAATAGACTCTCATCAAAGAGCATGCTTCACTGCCACATAGTTATTCCCAGAGCCCAATCAGAATATCAGACTAAGTCTCATGATCCAGTTCCAGACTGCAGTGCTGTATGGGAAGAGGAGCTTACCGTTTCTGGAATCATGTCGAGGTCGTCTGTTGGCGTATGCTGCTCGCCGGGAGATTTCACGCAGAGAGCAGATTCCTGAGGGAGATGGGGAAATACGCTTGAGCATACATTCCGGCATACCAACATGGCACACAAACACACGAGTTGAAAATGTAATTTCATGACAAGCATGCATGAGGTAGCAAAGTTCGTCATAAGCCATCATTTTTGTCTTTATTTGTTATTTTTGTCTTTATCTATTATCAACATGTTCACTATTGGCATACAGCAGCTATGACAAATCTAGTGTGCTCAGCCAATTTTCACTCTCCCACATGATGCACCTGTCTCTTGAATCTTGTTGAGGGGCACTTTGTATGGATTGCCCTCATTGAAGCTGTGGGAATGTCGCAGAGGCTGCAGTGGAGGAACCGGGGGTAGGATGTGACTCAGACGAACGGCCTTCCTCAGTAACCTCAGCCTGACCAGGGAACCGGTTCTTCTCAGTACCTCCATTGCCCTCTGCTCACTGCAGCCCTGCAGACTCACCCCATCAACCTAAGGGAGGAGACAAAATATGTAAGAGTAAAGGAAAAGCAGCAGGGATGATAGCAAAGTGTTTCTGGAGTGGATTTATGGAGGCATCGCCAAGTGCAGGTAAATTAAATATGAATGTAAAAGAAATCAATAGTAATCAGACATAAAAAATAGAGCGAGATGGAAAGAATAGGTAAAAAACAGAGATGATGAAGGAATGGATGGGGTAAGAGTAAAACTGGAACAATTCTCCTTCATCAGCTAAAACAGACTCTAATTGGTGTGTATGAAACTACTAAAAGTTGCAACCTTTGCAGATTTCAACATGCTGAAATCGTTAAGAATCAGCTGAGAATATATTTGAGACAACAAGGTATTTGTCTTCAGAGAGCACAATAAAAAAGCCATCTGTTGTTTTCTGGTGAAACTCACAGATAGAATGATGTCTCCAATGTGGATGCGTCCATCTTGATCAACAGTGCTGCCCTTGACTATGCTCTTCACTATAACACCAGCGCTGTAGACTGAGAACGGCAAGACAAGAACATTTCACACTGACTGTGTAAAAGTCGAAACTTAGGCATCAGCAATAATGCCTTGCATTAAGCAGGTAGCATTCACCATGTCCCCAGCTTATTCCCATTATCATAGGCTGGAAAATGCTAATTAACTATGTTTCTAATGAAGTTAAAGCTTGGTAGATATTATTACCTGAGTTTAAGTCACCTATGTAGCTCGAGATGGTGAACCCCAGGCCTCGGCTGTTTTTCGTGAACTGCACGCTGAACTCATAGTCATCACTTAAGTCACTGAGCTGGAAATAAGCACAGAAAGAAACTCTGTATTCTCATCTTTTCATTTTAAAGAATATTGCGTCGCACATTCATTGTACACTCATGAATACACACAAAACAAGTGAACACACCTTGCCATCAAAACTGTCCTGGTTGAGCACAGGAGAGGAAAGGTGGTTGTCCTTGGTAACATCCCTTGCAATGAGCAGTTTCACCTTGCTACCAGCATTTCGCAGCACCTGGACCAGATGGTCATTTGTGAAAGAATGAAAAGTGATGTGTGCGCCAATACAAAACAAAAAATGAAGAATCTGTTATGATAGGTGTTTTGGAAATCAGCTGTGACTTGGCCTGTTTAAATGGTTCTACGGAATAGAAGTGTGCTCTTCAGAGGAAGCTGAGTCATTAACATCCTTCATCCTTCAGCATTAAATCTCTTACATAAAACATAAAAATAATTGACAACACATCTGATAAAGCAAAAATCTGACTTTTGTTCTGTGTTTCAAAGCCTCCAGAGGCATGAAACTGGTATTTAATGGAGTGGCACTGGGAGTGGCTGTTTTTCTACCATTGGCAAGAAGGAGCAACAGTGAGTCCATCATAAACAAAGTGGTGAAATTTAGCATTATTTAAATAAAAAATATTTTTCAAGTGTTACAAAAATAAAAAAAATTAATTCAAGGTATGTCTGGTTCATTTTCCCACCTCCTTTAAAGAGTAGCACACTTGTCTGAAATCTATTATCATCTATGGAATATTCTGGGTCAGAAAAGATTTATAAGAAAAAAGCAAAATTCATCATCTAATTTAGTTTTTCAACAAATGACACCTCACCTGTGCCACCTGTTCACTGTTCATTCCTGCCAGATCAGTATCTCCAATGCGCAGAATTTGATCACCACTACGCAGACGCTTGTCCTGGGGATAAGCATCACGAATGTCATGAAAACCTCAAGCAAGTCTCATTGCCATTACAAAGCAGTTTTATCAATTTTAGTATGTTTTTTTCCGAGACTGCATTCATGTATTTTGTTTTTATTTATGAAATTATTAGCTTAATAGTTTGGGATATTAATTTGCACCATGATATACCATGTCTGTCACTTAGAAATGTCACAGCCTGAAGACAGTCATGGAGTCAAGTTTTTAAATTAAGCAGTTTTTCTTTTATATTTCTTGGCATAAAAATCATACAAAAAATATAATTCTTAGAAAATGGCTATATGATCGACAGGGAGGTGCATTTACCCGTCCAGCAGCTCCTCCAGGAAGGATGGTCTTGACCATGACTCCGGTGCTCCGCCCCCCTATTATCCCAAAGCCAAGCCCCTTCCCATCATTGTTCAGCTCTATCATCTCCACATGACGCCTCTGGCATGGCAGATGTTAAAGCGGGAGAGAGAAGAGAAGGAGAAAAAATCTAATCCAATCACAATTTTAAAATTTAAAACAGCATTAACAGGTTAAAGTGCTAAATGTGGTTGATTCAGTTGTTTATCTACAACCACAGATTTAACTCACATCTTACACTTAATATCTAATACAAAAAATAAAAAACAATAGGCTCCACCTTACTGAGTTAGGTCAGATGAAAGCAAATATTTAAAGTTTATCTAACTTAATAGTTGCATAAAATTGGACTAACTATTTCAAGTTGAACTAACTGTTACTAGTTAGACCAACATGAAATATTTGCTAACATAACTCAGTCATGTGGAATCTATTGTTTAGGTTCTTAGGTTTAGGTTTGTCTATTTTCTGAGCGCACCATCACATCTAACACCTCACACCTTAGATTACTGTACCTCATGAGCAATAGCAGACAGGTTTCTGCCCAGCGACATGGTGCGGGAGATTCGAGGGGGAGTGCAGTACTAAAAAATAAATGTCATGTGTAAAACAAAGCAAGCAGCCTCTTACGATCAGCTGAAAACCTTAACGTCGGGTATCCCATTGTGTTGGGTTTTATAATGTAATATAATATGGTCAAGCATAAAATATGGCATTTTGAACAGTGATTTTTTTACGCTTTACATTTGAAAGAAAAAGGCTGATTTATGGACGATGTGTTAAAAAGTGTATAAAAACAAACTGCTCCCATTGCTAAACCTCTCCTAAAGTATCACTATAATATAACAATCCTTTTATGATTTTACAAACTCTACCTGTGATTCAGTGTGAATGCAGTTGTCTGGGTAGATGTCTGAGAAGGACAGATCCTGTGAGCCCAGAGAGGAGATGCTGCCATCCCTCTGTAACGATCTGGGAATGCTGGGCCTTCGGTTTTCCATGGCCCATGTGTAGGAGTCACTGTGGCTCAGTGTCTTCAAACCCAAAGCCATTCCCAGGCATGGGCCACAGTTCATGGACACAGATTTGGAAATGCGCTTCCCCTTGTAGGGTAAGGGAGACAACAGGGAGATAGAAAAAAGAGTTTAGAGTTCAAGTAGGATAAACGGATTGGGTTGGATAGAGATGGAATAGACAAATGACACCAGGATGTGAAGGAAGAGAGAAAGATTGTGTGGCAAATTAAGGGGGAAGATAAAGAGATGTGGAAGGGGACTGATAGAAAGGTGGACACATTAATTGAAGCAAGGACACAGAGGAACAGAATGGGGAAGAGATAGTGATGGAGGCAAATAGAAAGGATAAAGAAGTTGGACAAGGAGGGTATTGTGAGAATGAAGAAAATATGGGAGGGAGAGCAGAGAAGAAGGGTTAATGTGTGTCAGACAAGAAAATCAGAAAGATAGGTTTAAGATGGAACAGTGAGGGAAAAGATAGGAGAGCGGGAACACAAGGATCTCAGATCAAGGCTTCTATTCGATACCACAGAATTGGTCCCTTTTGTCTTTTAGGTTTTCTGTTTCAGTGTTTAAAAAGAGGTTATAGGAAATGTGTGTTTCTGATCTGAAAGCTATTCTAACAACACTGACATCTGATGAAAAACCAGTAGAAGAATAAAAGACAGAGCACTATCAATATGACACTAATATGCACATACTATAGACTGCCTGCTACAAATAATGAACAGCATTTTAATAAAAACAAGAACACGAATTAAGAAAAATATAAACATTTGGATACGAATCCAGAAACTTGTGACATGCTCCAGTGCCATGTTTCCTTGAATGCAGAGATGCTAAATGGCTACAGGATCATGCTGCATTGCTAATGTAATAAAGCTTGTGTGTGTAGACAGTGAGGCTTACAGGGTTAGCCTATTACACCACACCACACAAGGCAATTACAAGCCATGATTCCTACTACTGACAAATAAGTGCAGCACTTTGATGGTGTCATAAATAACATGTGCACGCACAAATGCAGACTAAGGACCATCAGGAACACTTCCAACACACATCACTGCAAAACTTATGGCAGTGTTAGGGATGATTTCTGTAAAACTTCTTGACATGAATTACAGCCATTTCCACCGTCCTTCCTCTCTCTCCAGCTCGCTCTTTTCTTCTTTCTCTCTCTCCTGCTTTTTCTTGGGGCTTTAGTGGTAAGCTTAGGTAAGCTGATTACTCATCCAGTTTGGTTCCTGCATTCAGTATTTTGGGAATGATTCCATCTCCTTCCCCACTATTCAATATACAGCAAACACCCACATACTCATGCTCGCACTGTACCTTCACTGGGGGCTTCTGCTGAGCTTGCTGTAAGCTGAGTATATGATGGAACAGGGGGCTTTGCAGGACAGTCTTTAGCAGGGAGAGTTTCTCCTGCGTGGGGGCCTCTCCTCTCTCCTTCAGTTTGGCTTGCAGTCTCTCCACAGCCTCCAAGGCACGCTGAGTATCTGCGGTGAATTTATACATGTGTTATTCAGGAACAGGATTTCCTCAATTTTGCTTTGCATTAGTTCTGGCATACTGCTGGTGTCCCTAACATGAATAAAGCTAAAACTTGGTGATACAATTTTTTTAAGCCTTGGATCTATCATTAAAATCCAGGATGTCTGCAATGATCACCCTTTGATAACCATTGGCCATAACTGTTTTGTTGAGATTTGAATGGGCGGGAACTAAAATGCTGTCACATTGCTCCCATTACAATTTCCAGGCAAAGACATTGAGTTTCAAACTGTAAATTCTTGTTCACTCTTGGCTAAAACTTAAGCTAAAGTCTTAATTAAGAAAAATGACTCTAAAGCAGTGTGGATCCTTTATGCAACACTAAAAAGAAAAAGTGAAAAACTGAGGTGGTGAGTCGGGTCATATTGCCCTTGTTTATTTGGTGGAACTGCAGCTAATGAGCACAAGCCACAGTTGGAGTAATTGTATATGGCAGAAGGTTAAGACCCTGTAAACTCTTCACCGCAAAGTTTTGACTACCGACCAGACCGCGAGTGCTCTGCCACCTGCACATGTAACTATTCCCTCCTGTCTGGCAGTTGCAGCCATGCCTGACACCTTAATTGTAAGCCTTTGATAATGGCAGTGGTGGGGAGTTTTACTGAGGTTACTGAAAATGCTTGGCTTTAAACACCGCTCTACACCTTTGAGACAGTGAATATACTTACCCATGATTTCCATCACAGTCTGACAGATTGCTCAGATTGTTCAGATGAACTGTTGCCTTGTGATTTTCTGCCTTAATTACATGTCATTCTTCTCTGTTTGGCACCTGCAACATGAATAACAATAAAAAAACAAAAGGTTTGTGCTTTAACAAGACCTTCTATAGTGTCTACTTACATTTTGGATTGGTGGAAGCTGACAATGTATTTGTGAAATAAGTGTCAAGGTAAGGCATATCCTTCATTATATCTCCACTGCTTATACCATACTTTGTTACAACTGTGTATTAGTTCCCCCTCCATTTTTTTAGTCCAACTTTAGTCCAAGTCTATTTATTTTACATATGTTGGATGCCATTATTATTTTACCTTGACATCTTCAGTTCCAGGCCTTGCCCCATGCCTGTTTGCAATCGCCTTGCTTGTCAGCTAATGCTCTTTAGCTGGATTTAAATCTTCTCCAAAAGGCTTTATCAGCCAGTGATGGTAATTAACAGCGACACATGGCCTCCCGACCACTCTGACTTGAGGGGAAGCCTGTACAGCTTCAGAACATGGTACCAATGACATGATTTGATTTGCAAAAGGATGGGCTGGAAATGACAACGTCTCATCTGAAATCTAATTAGCAGAGGCACGATGGGTATCGCAGGAGGCCTACTTATATGCCCTTCACGACAGCCTAATGAAATCAATATCACATACCTGTTGATAGTAAGGCGATGCTGATTTAAGAATAAAAAAATATGATGAATTATTTACAGGAATTGCTCAGGGCAATTAACTTCTAATTTGATATGTAATTTAAAAGGCAATCTGCAACGGATCCAGGCACATTAGACTCATTACTGTGACGAACAGACGGACATGATGGGCAGATCAAAAACGCTTGTGGCAGAATCTCACCTCCATTGCAGCGCCGGTGGACTATCAACAGGTCCCCACTGAGCTTCAAGAACAGCACATCCACCACTTCCACCAGTCCGCAGGGGAAATGCACCTGTACCGAATACCGCGAATGACACTTTCCTGATGGGACAAGTCATAACAGCTTGTTGACAGACGGTAAGATATCAAGCTGGGCGCTTTATTTTCCAGGCGTTGTGTCCGCGGCTTGTGGGAGCTCCGTGCAGTGCGCATGTCACCCTCTGATCTTCAGCACACAGGACTCATCCCTAATGAAACTGAACTAGTCTAATCCTGTAATACGTTTCAGTGGGGCACTGCCTGGACGCTCCCTGTGCCAGTGCCTCCTGGTAAAAGTTCCTAAGAATGTGAGTACACCATAAGTATGAGACATTATACTGTATATATTAAAGTTCACACTCAAGACTGAACACTAATCATCATGCATTCACCTACTGCTGGGGCTACAAAAATATAGGTTGGCATGAAAAGTCAAAGATGTGCAAATTGCGTATATTTTTTATCTTTACGCATGTGGTCTGGGACTAGTTTATTTAAAATAGCATAAAATAATAACATTCAGTTGAACTGGTTTGTCATCTTCTCGATATTAAAGTGTGTCCAGTTGACTCCTGCCTGGCAAAGCGCTTTAGGCTGAGTTGTTATAAACTGTTAGAAGCTTTCTAGGTCCTTGGACCACAACAGGTCATGTTGTTCCAGGAAAAGCATAAAGGAATATTGTGACTGCACTTTGACAATATGGAAATGAACTTTCTGAACAACGTGTTGCAGTTGCTACCAAAAGTTAAATGATGAAATCAACATGGTCATGACATGCGGGGGCTTCTTGAATCCTAGTACATGGCGTGTGGGGAGGGGTCTCACATGGTCTGTGTAAACCGTCCTTGTCGTGATATCTTTGGGAACCCCTGCGTGTTTCCACACGGCAGGTGGAGCCCTAGGTCCAGATATTTAGGAGCCAGATCCAGTGCCATGTTTTCCACCAGACACCCCACTCCATCTCTCCCTCTTTCTCTCTGCATCCCCCAGGCAGGAATCATCACCCCCTCCCCAGCCTTCCGCCCAC
>OMLM01020712.1:64424-79199 GCA_900302695.1 Helostoma temminkii | reverse complement strand
CAAGGCGGTATCCAGGCCACTGCCTTGTTTTGATGTGGTCATGCTAATTAAAAAACGAGCTTTTCTACCAGCACCAAGAAAAACACAGAAAAAATATAGAGCCATTTCTCTATATGTAAGTATGTAAAATAGCAATAAATTGCAAAAAGGTGTGTGTGGTGGGAGGGTGTGCATGTTCTGTATCTGCATTCATCGTGGGTGAAATTGCAGAGAGGAAGTGAATTGTGAATTTTTGCTGATGTTTTTATGCTATGTTACACTGCTGCATAAACACACTGGCAGAGAGGGAATGAGAGTAACAGAGAAAAAAATAGAAGGAGTTGGGGAATAAGGGAGTCTTTTCTGGATCTGACACAGACTACTGGCTCAGACAGAATGATGACGTCAGCACAGGCTTTACCAAGGATGGAGGGATAGAGGGAGAAACACGGGGAGGCTAGAGATGACGCCCTGAGGGAGGCAGGGATGAGAACGATATTAAGGAGGGAGAGAGGACAGACAGAGAAAGAAGCAAGCAATAAAAGGCCTACCACATATATCTGGGTGTGACTTCGGAAACTGCAGCTAAGTGGCAGATAAACTGGCTGAAAAAACAGACATGTGGAATGAGAGACAAAGAAGGAAGAGAGAGGAATAATTCCTTGGTGGGGAGGATGAAGACAAAGGCTGAGAAAGAAATTGGTTTATTATCTTGGCTTAGAGTGTGGGGAGAAAAAAAAGAAGGCAAAAATAGACAGAGAAAAAAGGAGTGATATTAGAGAGATAGAGTGCACAGGGGATTATGTCAAATCTCGCTCTATACCCTCTATTTAAAATACCAGTCGATGACCTTCGGTGCTTTATGACTCAGCCGTGAAAGTCCAGAGAACTGAACCTTTTTTGCACATCATAAAGCAGAAATAAACACAAATATACACACACACCTACAGCTAGTGCAAAACCTAAATGTTCTTCCTTTTGCTTGCTTCAAACACATTTGCATATTTTGTTTCTCCCACACTGCCTGTTCCTTGAGTTTTTAATGCAATGTTTTTCAGTTATTTGTGCATTCTGTTGACTTTTTGAAGTCTTGTGGTTTCGGTATCGATTTCACTACGATCTTTTTATGTCAGTTGGAGTTTTTGCCTTTATCTTCAGGGATGAGTTGTTTTTATTATAAACTCCCCTGGGGTTTTGTGGTGTTACTAGTGTTCAAGCTTCTTCTCTTCAATGTTTCTGTGGAAGTAAATAATCCTACAGTTCCATCTATGTCGGTACTTTTGAGCACAAAGTTTTACCTGAATCGGGTAACTTCAGTTGCTTGTCTTCATTCCCCAGTGTGATGACATCATAAGTAGTGGACCGTTTTTGTACTACTAAATATGTGAGGTCATGTGAGGTTTTGCACTCTGATTCATCACTATGTGCCAGCCAGTCATGTCCTTTGGTGGATGAGTAAAGTTGTGATGCTGTGTCAGTTTTATGTCACCCCCACCCCAGTCCACAACTTGCACTGATGACAGGTGACCGATGATGAAGGCACCGGGGCAAGAAATTAAAAAGCACAGAGGCGAGTAAAAAGAAGGGAGGGAGAGAGAAGGGAAGACTGGCGGGTATTGTTATTAAAATATGACAGACGTCGCAACACATAGAGTTTTAAACCTTTTAAACTCCAGGAACCCCTCACCTGATGACAGACGCGCTGGTCAGAAATAGACACCAATTTTAGTCACAGTAAGTCGATGTGTAGCGCAGTTCTCTGTGTTATATGTGAATATTGAACTAAAAATTAAATTAGCTCTCATAAATATTTCATTATGCAAATTGTTGAATGATACTGTAAGAAAAGAGACTTGAGGGGTTTGGCACACTCATTAAAAATATCTCTATGGGAGAATCTGAATGTTTTTAATGTAAATGTCGCCTGTTTGACAGGTGTGCGGAGACAGAGAGAGGGAGAGACAGAACTGTAGTACTAATTGAAAGGAAATATTCAGATGAGAGAAGAATTGTTTCATCAGCCTTAAAATAGGCCTTTTCTCCTCGTGTGTCGCTGGTCCCTATTCTGCATGTAGTATATTCTTCATTGTTGGTATTTCAATCATATACTTAAACCAGTAAGTGCTACAAAATGGGTCAGCATTTTATGTTATTACATGTATCTATCATAATAACATATGAGCTTCAGCTGTCCCACAACAAATCATCTCTGAGGAGGAGAAGCTTTGACATGTTTAATTACAAGTGTTTACACATAAACACCATGTGTGCATATTTATAGCCACATGTAATGTATACATCCAAAGGAACCTAACACTTACAGGCACATAGTAAATATACATTTGGTGCTGCCTTACATAGCCCGTGTTAATAAAAGAGAGAAATACTTACTTTTTGTATGTCAGAGGAGAGCCCCCTCGGTAATTAGAATTAATTATCTGGAGTCTGGGGCATAATACTTTAAAAGCCATAGGTTATTGTTATGGCTGCCGCACACACACAAACTTACACACGGACACACACAAACACCAGATGTGTCCTTGTGCAGCAGCTCTTCAGCAGCCATCATGGATCACCTTGTGTACAGCTGAGCTCAATGATTCCATTAGTGTGACGTTCACTTCAGGTGTACCACTGAGGACAGTCTGAAGAGTCCTTAAACACAAATGACTCTTGTGTGTCAGGGTGAATGTTGTGAATTATACGAGTGAATATAATACATCTCACTGTATGTTACATCACGTGCGTAATGGTTAGCACTGTCGGCTCACCGGTTTCTGTGGAGCATGTTCTCCCCATGTCTGCGTGGGTTTTCTCAAAATACTCTGGCTTCCTCCCACAGTCCAACACATACAGTTAGGTCAGTTGGTGATTCTAAATTGCCCATAGGTGCGAATGTGAGTGTGAATGGTTGTCTCTACATGTCAGCCCTGTGATAGACTGGCAACTTGTCCAGGGTGCACCCTGCCTCTCACCCAGGGTCCGCAGAGATAGTCTCCAGCACTCCCACGACCCTTAAGAAGAAAAGCAGTTAGGATAATGGATGAATGGGTGGATGATGCATCACAGGTGTACTGTGTCAAAGTGTGTGTATGTTTCAGTGGGTTTGATGATTTTAAGCATATACCTTTGATTCTGAATGTGTTCCACTAACATAAATGTGTTTTTAACTATCATTTTTTTTTAGATGCAACAACCGTACCCAGTGTGCAGTGGTGGCTGGGCCTGACGTATTTCCTGACCCCTGCCCTGGAACATACAAATACCTGGAAGTCCAATATGAGTGTGTCCCTTACAGTAAGCATTGTTCTTTTTATTAGCATTTCAATATTTTTTAGTTCTATTATATCTATTTATGAACTACAACTCTTATATTTAGGTATACTGTGTGTTATCTTCTGCAGTCATCATCAGTTTGGATCTAACATGAACATCAATAATTTGAGTGCCAGAGTAAATTTATATGAGACTGCTCACTGGGAAAGTCCAAGGGAGGAAGGGTGAGAGAGAAGGATGACAGATGGTGATATGACCTTTGACTGTGCGATAACAGACAGAGAGGTCATATTTATTCAACTGAAACATTCATGGGACATGGTCACAAAGTAACAACAACTGTGAAAGTCTTTCTTTTTACCAGCTTAGTTTTTCACAAAATCTAGGTTACAGCTCACTGCATAATAAATGCATAATGGTTCAGGGTGGAGACTTAGTGGATTAAAGATATCTGTTTGTCCTTGATGTTTATTGCACACTACATTCCAGCTCAGGAAGTTCATCCAAAGGCAAAACTAAACTGCTGGCTGTTTGATGAACTATCTAAATGTCTTAAAAGTGAAATAAAATAGAATAATACTATACAGTATGTCAAGTTAAAAATAACTTACACTTCAAAAGCAGTGAGAGAGGACTTGCTGCTTAGTATTGTCTGAACTTCATTTTATATTATTGCAGGAAGAAAGTTGTTGTTAATAAAAAGTTGAACTGAATACTTAATACTTCTTCATGTTACATGACCATAGTCTTATTTTGTATACACAAATGTACATTACAGTATATAATACTGTATGTGTTAGAGCTGGCATGTTTTGTTTGCGTGATGGATAAAACAGAAAAAGCTAAATTACATTCTGTCTGTACATATTATTTGTGTAGAAAATTGTTGAAAAGGACAACTATTACAGTTGTTTTAAAGTGAAATGATTAGATTTCCATGTCTACTCATAGTCTAAAACAACTTAAAAAAAAGTATTTGTTTTATGTGTGGAGGAGAAACTTTATAGATATAATATTCAACTTCTTTGCCAAACTTTTGTCCCTGTCCTACATTCAGAAAAGGGTGTATCAGATATGCGCTTTATCACAAAGTTGACTGACTGGAACAAATCTTTCTAGCTTTAGTTTTATGAATAATTCTTCTTAAAGTCGGCATAAATCACTCAGGTATTTAGTTTTTTGTCAAATATTGTCTCAGTGTACAGCTTTGGCACCTTGGTCCATACAGACAGCCAAGGTGATCTCCCACACTGAAGCATTCAATTATGTCTGGCTAAACGGCTCTTGCCTGGCGTCTAAAATGACCAGCAGATTAAATAATAGGACTATCAGAGCCCTCTCTGGAGCAGATGGAAACACAACCTGATACCTGCTTAATGCCCCACCAAGCGCGTGCATGCACACTCACACACCACACACATGCAGGCATCAAAACAGAGTGTGTCAGTGTGTGTTTTCACCCTTGTCTCATCCATTCATTTGAAATGCGCCTGCAAGTTCTGTGTTTATCTTTGGCATAACTGCATGTCCGTGTAAACATACAGCTCTTCTTATTTGCTAATTCATTACTATAAAGAACTACTGAGTGCAAAGGGAGATGAGTCGTGTGCTGATCTGATAAACAACGGGTTCGTCAGGGTAACGTTTCCCCCCTGCAAAAATAGACAGCATCTGAAACCAAAGTCATTAGAGAGCTCAGCTAACAGAAGGAGGGACATAAGGAGAGAGATGAAGCATTGGAGAAAAGATAGAGAAGGAGAGTACTGTAGAGAGAGATAGAGACAGAGCCACTGACAGTACATTAGCAGTTTCCGTGTACTGACTAAGTGTTCAGGCTGGATCAGGTAGCACTGTGATACACTACCTGGCTCCTGTGGGTGTGTTTAGCCATGAGAAATGTTGCACAATGTTCAAGAGAAGAATATGTTGTATAAAACAGAAATAGTCCTTGGATTCCATGATTCCAAACTTTACATTGTTTTGTCTGCAAAATACCTCAAGCTTTACAGCACACAGATCTAACCCTTTATAGAGTCATCATCCTTCAAATATTTATGAAATCAATTTTCTTTGAGCAATGTCTAAACCTTAGAACAAGATACTCCTGTTCATCCAACATCCAAGCCATAGATCCAGTCATCTAAGTTCAAGCCGATGTGTCTGACATAGCAAATCAATGCCGTCAGCGGAGTTGTGAAATATATGTTTTGTAAGAAGTGGTGAAATAATATGTTTGCCATAAATCAGGACAGATGAGTACAATAGCTTTGTTTCCTGCAAAGTCTAAAACATTCACATTTGCAACTGTAACATATTTATATTTAAAGACTGAGTTAGCTTTAGTGACTCAAATGACTGTAACATCAAGGGACATCCATAACTGAAGTAGGTCTCCCTCGACATTAAGCACAGTGTTAGTGTTGGTTGCTGAGCGTAAACACCTGACCCCTAATCACTAACTGCATGGAAAGAAAATGAGCTGCGCTCCATAGAGACACTACATCATTTTTTGGATGTACTTTTTCTGAGCACTGATTGATTAAAGTAAAACTGACATGTTACCCACTATGTAGATAATGTAAACAAGTCTCAAAGTGGGTTGTAAAACAAGTAATTAAATTATGTACTTTTCAGTTTTCAGGGAACATTTGCCCCCACAGCTCCCATCCCTTTCTTGAGGATTTTTGGCTTGTGCTACCTTCACAACTCTTCATCTCTCTTCTCTGCACTGCAGGTTTTTGGCTGTTTTCCAAAGCTAAAATCAAGTGCTCTCTCGTTTTCTCTCTGGCTCTCTGTGGTATAAGTGTGTGGCAGTCGTGTGCCAAACTAGCCAGCTAGAATTGGCAGTAATTAGCCACCTGTGTATACTTGCTCATAGCACTGCTGGCAGACTATAAATATCTATACATTACAAGTGTAATGTACATGGATAGATTTAATCGATCTATCTAATACTGCCTATGCTTCAAAAAAGATATATGATGCTATATTTACTTTTATTCATGTTCATTTATTAAAAAGACAGGAACACTTCTGAAGTAATTAGCCTATTAGCACATTTAGTGTATTAATCAGAAAAGCCAGTGATATGTTATGCAATACCCATGCAACCTAATTTAGACAATAGACCTTGGCTCTGTAGAAAAGCTAATTAAAAGATAAAATCACCTTTTTGTCTGCCCAATTAAGAACTTCTGTCAGGTTGAACCCTTGGAATAACTTTGTCATGATGACATGAGAAGGGCTTTTGGTGTGTTAGCATGTGCGCACTGTCATATAATCAGTTGGTCATAGGATGTGCATGCATGTCTGTCTGCACATGTAGTACAATATATTTGTGCGTGTGTCATGTGTATGCGCATGCAGGCTTTCTCTTACCCAGAGAGGGTGAGGTGAGGTGGAAGGAGAGACTGAGTGAGAGAGCGACAGCCGAAGCAGAGATAGTGAGAAATAGGTTAGATGAGGGCAGCAGACGAGCAACAGAACAAATGAATTAACTGATAAAATGTATAGTGTGAGAGGTGGACAGGCTGTGCAATGGGGAAATGCACAACATATAACAGAGAGCATGAACAAGGACAAAGGCACAGCATGAAACGACGAAATAGAATGGCAGGTGAGGATGATAGGACAGAGGGAAAGAAAGGAATAATGGAGAAAGAAAGACTAAAATGTCTGTGTCCATAAATGACCTTGGGCTTTAGCTGGCTGAGCTGATTGGAGATCAGAGATAATAGTGGTGAGGCTGCTGTCACCACTCGTTGTCTGCAGGAACACGCATACATCCATATTACACACACTCATGGGCACACACACTGTCTTTCATCCCAGACGAATTCATCCTTAATAAACCATACGTTTTCAATAAAAATGCTAATTATCTTTACACCGCAGCGCAGTCAGGTTAACACTGCTTCTTTGTGTGTCTGTGTGGTATGTGGGAAGTAGAAATGGAAAGAGCGAGGGAAAATAGAGAAAAGGCATCTAAGGTACATTGTCAGAGCTGTTGATTTTTTGTCTCTTATAAATTTTGAAAAATTTATAAGAGTAACGCAGATATTTATGAATATTTCACATGACTTTTAAATATAAATGTGAAACCAAACAGGCAACACATTTAGTTATTTGGCAGATGTTTTTATTCAAAGCGACTTATAAGCATGAGACAGGTATGAGGTTTTGGTGTCTTGTCTACACCCCAGCATGTAGCCAGGAGGAACCACTAACCCAGGGGTTGGTAGATGAGTGCTCTGCCAACTGCAGCTAAATGCCACCCACATTTGCCCAACATTACTATTAGTGATATTATTCTCCTCTTGTTTTATAATTTTCATTTGTTGGGCATAAATGAGCAAAATATTTTCTTCTGCTGTAAAGCCATCTATTCAGTGGTGCAGTCTACAGTAAGTGCCTTTACAAATGACACTCGATAGATAAAAACATGCAGCACCTCTGCAGAATTCATGAATAACACTGAGAGAAAAACAAATTGTTGATGCTTTTGTGGAAATATACTTTTTTTCTGGCAAGTTGTCATAGTCTATATTTTTTCTCCTCCCCATTCAGCATATGAATTAACATAAAAGACCTCTCATCTTTTGCATCATCTTGTGTTCTTGAGCTAACCTTGCTACAACCTTAAGGTTTCTACAAATGCCTCACCACCATATATTCATTCTGCCAAATCCCTGTGTACGGAAACGTGAATGACTGTGAAAAACTTTCATTCCTTGCGCTTGTCATGGACGTCAAAAACAGAGATAACTCAAAACAATCCTGCAATGAGCTCGCCAGCAGATCTGTTGATCTGGTGAAACAATAAGCAGCTATACCAATTAAATGACATTTGTTTGACATTTTGTGTGCCATTTGGTGAACTTGTTGCTGCCTCAATTTTTTTATTTGAAATCCATTACTTGCTGAAAACCTTGAACTCTGCAAGTTTTTTTGTTGTTTCTGTGAGGTTGTATAAGAGCCTCAGGTGATACGAAGTACTTGTTGTTAGGTGTCATTAATCCCTGTCTTCTTAACCACAATGTGTCTCCTTCCATTGTTTATATGCGTGTGTGAGTGCATTTGGCACATAGATATCTGCCATTCTATGCACACAACCCTCTGCATAGACACACTATCTGCCTTTTTCACAAGGGGACTGCTTCCTTGTGGTGAGCAGTTTTATATCTTAACTAGTAATGCATAAATACACAATAACATGGACACACATGTATATTACCACACTTGTTCTAGGTTTAACACGATCTCCTTGCAGAGATTGCTTATTTATCAGGAGTTGTGCTAAGCTGCACCAGTTACCATGCATTTTTCATGAGCCTAGGATTTAATGACTGCTTGTGTGTGTGTGTGTGCTTGAGACGTGTATGTAGGTTGGCAATGAGTTTTGGCTTTAATGTGTTAAAGAATTTATATATGTACTGTGAAATATGTAGTGCACTTGTGCTATATATAAACATGTCCCATCCGGAAGTCCTTCCAAAGGATTTTCTTTGGAAGGCAAATTGGATGGACTCTACTCTCTTCTCCTCTGCTCTCCCCTCCTCCTCTCCTCTCCTCTCTTTCTCACTCCTCTCCTTTCCTCTCCTCTCCTCTCCTCTCCTCTCCTCAATTTTTTCTCTGGGGACCAGTTCCATTCAGCAGGTCTCTAATGGTCTCGATAGACACAAGGGCACTGCCTGCAGGATTAAGTTTCTGCCATGTTCACATTCCGCTCAGCCCCCTTGGGAGCAAGGTGGAATGGAATTCATATGTTTAAGGGGCACCGAGGAAGTGTTTGTCATGAACAACCCTCCATCTAAGCTCTAAGGATAACATTGCAAATGTAATAGACAACAAATTGGTGTTGGGGTTGTTACACACCAGTACATTCAGTATGCTTCCACCTCAACACACAGATGTTTGCATGCTCATACACAGAGTTACACAGAGTAGATGACATACACAAAGCATTAGCTCACCCTCTGTGTGTCAGAAAGCATTTTAATGTGGCAGTTTTGGCTGGTCCACTGAAATGCAATCCCAGCAATCAAATCAATTTTCTGGTTTTCATTGCTCTGTTGCTATTAGCATACATTAAAGAGCTCATTATCTCAGGTCATTTTTATATGGCTGTATTTTGTCCTCTGCTAGGAATAGGACCACCATGGATACTATGAATACATGTGTGTTTTTGCTTGTTCATGGTCATGCATTAGCTCTCAGTATCCCTCTCCCTCTTTTTGCATGCCATATTTGTGTCTGCTCCTCCATATGTGTGTGCGTGTGTGTGACATATGTGAGATGCATTACTGTCAGATAGCTACCCCGTTGCAGTGCAGTCTCTTCAGACGCTTATGTAATGTTATTACCAATCACACATGGAGAACATCCTGGCACTCTCACAAGGTTAGGATGAAATATGAGAATGATTATGGTGATCCAAGATTGTATTATCATGATTTCCTTATTATTGCATCATTAATCTATTTTTGTCTCCTGTCTCTCTCTCTTTCTGTGTATGTCTTTCTTTTTTCTTCAAATATTTTGCCTATGGCTCATGCAGAAGTAGAACAAAAAGGTAAGTCTGTGAAACAAGCACACCCACATTCATACGTGCTCACATGTTCAAAATCTGGGGTTGGGTGTCACATTTTGATGGCAGCGCCTCAAGCATTTTGTAGCTCATGGTGGAATGACATCTCTTTCAAAGTCACTGCTGCTATATTAGGACAGTTTGATCCCAGCATATAGAGGCAATTTAGAAACACTGGTTCTCATTAGACACACTCTAGGCTATATTATTCCATGGTATTGTGGAGAATGTCACTTAACAAACTCTCCATGGGTCGAGCACATTTTTATGATGAGCCAATGAACAGAGAATTACATTGACATTTAATATTTCAAATGCTTCCCCATGATATGAAAATTCTGCCAGTGCTTTGAACAGCCAATGAAAATTCAATCAATATTCCTAGCCCTTTGTTTGGAATATGAAATTGTATTATTGAGAAGAATGGTAAAACCACAATGAACATCTGGCCTGTCATTGTATATCTGCTGTGTGTGTGTGTGTGCGTGTGACAAAATTCCAGTTAAATTACAAAGGTCCCTATGACTCCGCTCTCACTGGCTTCCCAGAATTTACAACGTCTCCCCACATCACTCATAAAACATGACCCGAGTATTCCAAGATGGGAAAACTGAGCACAGAGTGGGAAATGAATTATTGTAACAATTGCAGAAACAGCAGGCGATAAAAGACGTGTTCGGTTCTACAGTTGGTTGTTCCTGACAGAAATAGAAAGAGAGAAAAAGGAAGAAAGAGCTATGAGACTAATGAGGAGCCGGGGAGGGAGAGAGAGATGGGAATAGAGGGAAAAGGGGGAAGTAGAACAAAATGTGCCAATTTCTCTTTTTCTCTTAGCTGTGGGAGCAGGGTATTATATGTTGAATAGAAGGCTTGCTGTTGCTGTGCTGAAGAATGACAGTCACCATACATACAAATCAGACCACAGTAAGCCTATCATGTCATCGTCACTCACTGGTGGTGGATTAAGTTAAAACATAATGTAACATTTATGAAAAGAGGCAAACGTTTCAAGGCACTGTCAGAAGCTCTAGGAGGAATAGTCAGCATTTTATAGCAACTGCATGAAAACGTATTAACTAATGTGAAT
Source organism: Helostoma temminkii (assembly GCA_900302695.1). Taxonomy (NCBI): domain Eukaryota; kingdom Metazoa; phylum Chordata; class Actinopteri; order Anabantiformes; family Helostomatidae; genus Helostoma; species Helostoma temminkii. The sequence goes on along the minus strand of OMLM01020712.1, from coordinate 68,271 downwards.
ATTTTGTCATTTGCTCTTTAGTCTTTCTGTGCCCTGGCATTCTGCGAGGAGTGTACCAAAGCGAGCATCTCTTTGAGTCAGATCACCAGTCTGGTGCATGGTGTAAAGATCCTCTTCAGGCCTCAGACAAGATCTACTACATGCCCTGGACGCCTTATCGCACAGATACGCTAACCGAGTACTCATCAAAGGAGGATTTCATCGCAGGCCGCCCCACCACCACCTACAAACTCCCACATCGTGTTGATGGAACTGGCTTTGTAGTATATGATGGTGCTCTGTTCTTCAACAAAGAGCGCACACGCAACATTGTAAAGTTTGACCTACGCACGCGCATCAAGAGCGGTGAGGCCATTATTGCCAACGCCAACTACCATGACACCTCACCGTACAGATGGGGAGGCAAATCGGATATTGACCTAGCGGTTGACGAGAATGGACTTTGGGTGATCTATGCAACAGAGCAGAACAACGGTCGCATTGTGGTGAGCCAGCTCAACCCCTACACCCTGCGTATTGAAGGCTCCTGGGACACTAGCTATGACAAACGTTCTGCCTCCAATGCCTTCATGATTTGCGGAGTCTTATATGTCGTCAAAACCGTCTATGAAGATGACGACAACGAAGGGACAGGGAACAAAATTGACTACATGTACAACACAGATAAGAGTAAGGAGATGACGGTTAACATACCCTTTCCCAATTCCTACCAGTACATTGCAGCAGTGGATTACAACCCAAGAGACAACCTGCTGTATGTGTGGAATAACTACCACGTAGTCAAGTACTCACTGGATTTTGGCAACAATGGTAGGTCCCACCTCCTCCTTCTGCTGTCATTCACATGATTTTTGACTTAGTACCATGTATGATAAGAAGACAAAGATGCTGGTTTGTGTACTTTTCCCCTCAAAATGAATGGGACATTTGCAATGCTTTAATATTCATTTCATGATAAATGCTTTTTTGTTATGACATAAGGGATACTTACCACCACTAATCTTCTAGCAATAATTATTTCTGCAAAATGACTTAAAAAGGAAGAAAAACACCATCTGTGCTGTCACAGTTCTCAATTATGACTGTTCCCCCACCACCACAACCGTGGTATGTTTTCAGAACTCAAAGAAAATGTTGAGAGTACTTTAAGAGCTGGAAACTCCTGAAAATACCAGTGCCAGTAAAATTGCACGTCAGCTCTAAGTTCTAAGGTTGTATCATGCTTGACCAGCATTCAACGCAAGGTGGGAGGCTCCTGAATCCAAGCTTCACATTGACTTATTGAGATACCACCCACACAGGCTTAAACCAGTATTGTCTGGGCTAAGAATCCTGCCTAACACTGCCTGACTATTTTTCAACTCTGGCCTGAGGTTAGAGTCCAGCCTCGCCTCTTTCCTTACTCTGGATGGAAGGGCTTTAGGCCCCTGGAGCCGGATGGGCTATTTGCCCAGTGTAATTGCCTTTCAGCACCTTTCTGTGGAGTGGTCAAGGCTGTCTGGCTGCGTGTCTTATTAAATGATGTCTGAATTAACACATGCTCTTACACGCAGTTAGGAGGCGCAGTACAAGAAATTATAGAGAGGCAGCATTAAATTTGGTTTCTACCGATCAGTGTGTGTGTGTGTGTGTGTGTGTGTGTGTTTCAAGGGAAGCCATGTTGTAAAAATGTGTATATGAGTCTGTTTAAGCATGCATAAATGTGCATGCTTGGGCGCTAATGTGCTAAGGTATTTACAGCAGGGGGGTTTCTGTATATATGAGTGTGCATATGTGTTTATTGGCGTACCCTTGAGCGTGTGATCACCTTTATAATGGAGCTCTGGGTGTCTCAGGAGACTCTGAAGAGAAGATCAATTGGGATTCAATGTTGAGAATGACCTCTGGAGCACTGAAATAAGCCAGACTGCTGACCATCAGGAGAGAAATACTGACAGTCAATGCTGCCTCACCCTCGCTCTCCTCCTCATTCCGCTCCCTCACTCAATGAAGACAAGGCATAAAATTAACTAGCCTGACTGCATGATTTTCCCACTCTTCTGAAAATGAAGTGACATGTCACTTAATTGAAGCTTTATTTAGTTTTTTTTAATATCTGATCACAATTTTTGCTCTTTATTCTGTCCAAACTTATCAAAGAAAAGTGCTTCTCTGTTAAGATGAACTAAAAATATATTAGGCATATAGTGTAGGCTACTGCCATCAGATTGTTTGTCTTTCAGTCCTAGTGTGTGATTTTGCTTTTTATAACTTAGTCCATTCAGGAAACAGGCAAAGGGAAGTGGCCATTCTGAGGGTTTCCACTCATTATTGATGTAGGTTAATGCTTTCCCTGCTTTTGTTGCAGCTCATATGGACATTTTAAAGATATAAAATGAGAAGGGAAATGGGCCGTGGAGTAAGAGAAGGTCGAGGTAGGCCACTGAGGACTGAGTGTAATTGGGGTACACCATAGAGAGCACCAATTACTGGGTAACTAAGTCAGCTCACTGGACAGCTTAGGAGAGGTCATTGTGAGTCATTTGCTAGTCTGACTAGGTAATTGAGTTTTTAGGACACAAATGTGAATGTGAACATAGTTTCTTGGGCAGACTAAAATATTTGTAGGCACATTGATGTTTGATGATAGTTTCTCTATCATTTGCTAATGCAAAGCAGGACTGGCTATAAGCCAGTTACATGTTCATCTAAGTCATACTTTTGCCAGATCTGTACTAGGAAAATGGGGCTTGTGTTTAGACCTCATTGTATTGTATGAGAAGTTTGACTTGTTAGATAATGAAATAACAAAATGGTTTATGGAAAGTATAAGGTATTGAAATAATTATTGAATTAACCAAAGTTTTGAGAAATCCATCACTATATATCATATGAGGTTGCTTTAAGTATATGAATTTATGGGAGAAGGAAAAAATAAATAAAGCAAGGTTTAGTTCATCCTAGGCCAACAGATAATAAAATGGTTTACTTAGATGTATTCCATCACACTGTTGATGCAGCATGCAGCAGAAAATGATCTTTCTGAAATGCATATTCTGCCTCCCTTGGTACTTAAGAAGAAAGCGAACTGCTTCTCTACATTTATTGTTTCACATCTGTTTGTGTTTCTTCTTTGTCTGTTAAATCCTTGTTCTTACTCTTGCTGTTTCTCACACAAACACTTACAATGGCAGGAATCTAAATATTTCCTCTTCCCCTTCTCATATGTTTTTCTCTATGTCACCCTTATCTTCCACTTAATCTGCCTTACTTTTCCACTCCCAACCCTTTCCCACATTGCACATGGCTATTTCATTGAGTGTATATATATATATATATATATAAAGACACTCAATCAAAAGACAGAGTTAAAGTCACTTGTCTCAGCACCATGCCCTCCTCCCACTCCTCGCTCCCCAAACACTCTCTCTCTACTGTTTATAGAGCTGTTTCATCATGTCTTCTTACATGCATATTATAGAAGCCTGCCCGACGCAAGCAGCATGGCTCCGATGAAACATTTGAATAATTTATCACCTCCAGTCTGTCTTGCTACACTTTAGAAAGTTTTTCCAACAAAGTCGCAAAATTATTCATGTTATCTGCATCTTTGCGAAGGGAGAGGCAAACAGCAGTAAAACTGAATACATCCCAACTTTTACACACTTGCTTTTCCTCCTCAGTCTTCCACTCATGTTCTGTCTCTTGACATTTTCTCTTGCTACCTCAATTCCCTGTATTGTTGGGTGCAAATTTTCACATGTTCTTTATCTGAAATATTTAAAGTGTCAAAATTGATATCCTGAGTCTTAATTAGGAAGTATTCATGCTCTGATATGATAAGGATAACCTCTACTTGCCACTGTCA
>OMLM01020712.1:51735-64404 GCA_900302695.1 Helostoma temminkii | reverse complement strand
GTGAGACAGTCTGATTACCTGTTCTAGAGCACACTGGTACTAGTATTAAACTAATACTCGTAATTATGAAACTTTCCTTAGGAAACCTGAAGGTGTTAATGTTCAGAATCCAGACACAAGAATGCACTTTTGCTATTTAGAGATCCATTTATACTAGTGATCATTGCTTGATCTGTAGTGTTGGTCATTTTTAGAGTTCTGAAAAGGTCAAATATGTAATCCATGTAACCACAAATAAAAATTAGCTTTATCTGAAATATTTAAAGTGTCAAAATTGATATCCTGAGTCTTAATTAGGAAGTATTCATGCTCTGATATGATAAGGATAACCTCTACTTGCCACTGTCAGTTTACGGAAATTTAAAGGTTCACCTTTGAACTCTTAATGGCTCGAATCAGAGAGTCCTATTTCCTGAGGAAGTCAAGCATGGAGTATCTATTGTCTTTACGCTCTCCACTTATTTACTCCCTTCTCTTCTCTCTTCTCTTCTTCTCTCCTCTCCTCTCGTCCTCCTCTTCCCTTCCCTTTTCCTCTCTGGCACCAGATTGCAATCAAGCAGAAAGGCGAAACAGTTCAGGAAATGTTGGAAACAACATTTCCTAAAGTACAGAGAATAACAACAGTTAATGGTTAAAGTGGAGACCCTCTTTCACCACATCGCTGATTAGACTAACCCTCAGCACAATGCCACACACCAAGAGTGTGTGAGTGTGAGCGTGTGTGGGTGGGTGAGTGTGTGTGCATGTGTGTGTGTGTTTGTAAAAACCTTGAGCTGTTCAAACCACTTGAGATGATTCAGCTCTGGCAAAATGAAGTCATGTTTATTTTTATGTGTTTACAAAACATAAATATTTGAAATAATAATGTTTTCCAGTTCTGCGTTAGCATGGCAATATAGTTGTTAGAATCTGAACATTTCGCGTAGGTCCTTTTGAATCTCATTTCTACAATATAATCTTCATTTTGCTAAAAGAGTCTAATCAAAATTATGCAAAATAGTAATTTACAGATGCTCTCTGGGATGCCACGCTTTGTAAGTGATGTTATACAACACGAATACTCTCACTTCTTTTACACTTTTTTCACCTGTATCCATTGCCGGCTCTCCCACATTGTCCCTCCCTACCTATCTCCCTCATCCCCAAATAGATTACGACACAGCTGTCTCAGCAGAGACTGAAATCTGCTTCACAGAGTCTGGTGCACCTGTTCCTTGCCTGCAGTGTGTTCTTATCGATTGGATTGCCCCAGCCAGGCCCTCTGCGTGCATTTGGCCTCCGCACCACTTCTCTTCTGCCAAACAGCAGATGCCAAATTAAGCAGACCTAGCCAGGACGACAGGGTGCAAGGGAAACCCACAGCCTCGCAGGAAGTAAATACAGAAGAGAGCAGCGGGCAGTGTGTAGTGGCGTAGCTGTGTTCAATTCAGATTTCATTTAGAAAGACATGGAATGTGTAGGAAAAGTGAATATTGTGTTAATGGTGATAAATGATGGATCATTGTGGTATATTGTGTGGGGCAAAATAGGGTCACTTGCTAAAAAAATTCAGCTCACATTCTAGCATGGTGGATACCTGTATTCGATGCATGTCTGGATTAGAATATGAATATGCTGACAATTCGTTCATTCTTAAACAAGAAATAAATAAATAATTGGTTTGTCCTATTAGCGTTTTGCTTTGAACAAGGGAACTTCCCCTGATTAAGAAAGAAGCATGTAATTGGCAAACTTGCTGCAGGTGCCCACGACCTCAGCAGAGGGATGACATGATTATGCAACTCATATGCCAAAAGGGCTGAAGGGTGATGTGTCTGTATGAGAAACATTAGCTGTGGAACGTGGTGGTGCCTGGCAGCCATCTTGAGGGAGGCTCTATTAGTTGAGGTTGTTTTCTATCTCTAAGTATCACGTCTTTGAAGTGCTCAATTCTGTCTTATCAGCAGACTCGAGCTGCTCGCCACAAGCTCAGCGTTCGCATGAGTGTGTTGCACTGCACATAAGTGAGTAAGGAGATCATTTTTCTGTGTAATGTGTGTGTTGCTTGGTGCACAAATGACGAAAATCTGTGTGTCTGTAGAAATGAGTGTGTGCTTGTTTGTGTGTGTGTTCAGCCATAGGGGCAGTGTGTTATCTCAGTATGCAGCCCTATTCAATGTCTGTGTTACTGTCCAGCCTAGAAAGCTTTTTGCATTGCAGTCAGATAATGATTTGGCTCCTACACCCCTGGATCTATCCCTCGTTACTTTTCAGGACAGTGTGTGTGGCTGTGTGTAGAGGCAAACAGGCAGTAACTTTTAGGCAAACTGCAAGAAAGTAATTATCCTACACATTAAAGAGATATAATAGACACTTCACCTCAGTTCTGCAAAACTTCTGTCTTAATTTAAATCTCTGATCTCTTTGTTTTTGTTGCACTCCTCTTCTTCTGCCTTGCAGTCTGTCTGTCTGCTGCTTTCCTGACAGTGTGGGAAACTTGCCAGGGGAAGTTCGTTTTCCCTCTACTCTCTCCTCCCTGCCTTCTACCTTTTGTGTTGTGGATTTACGATCTCTCTGTTTACTGAGGGAGAAGTCAACAAGAGCATTCTCTGCAACAGAGCAGAGGCAGAGACAGACAGTCTTACCCACACAGAAAAACACCACTGCACGCGCGCGCGCACACACACACACACACACACACACGCACACACACACACACACACACACATTGTCTGTCTGCATGTCAGATGATCATGCACTAGCATCCCAGACTGACTGACAGCAACTCTAGAGCCCCTCCAGTGTGGTGGTGACAGATAGACAACTCCAGGAACAAGTTTACTGCCAACCTTCCATTGGCTCATCCTCCCCTGGGCTCGCTACAGGTCAGGAAAACAACCATATTGCAATAGAATAGAATAGAATAAAATAGTAAACATCTCATTACCTAATAATGGTTTTTACCATTTACAAAAAATAGTCTTGATATTTATTATTACAAGCACATTTTAATTAAAAATAAAAGTAATGAAAAATTATAGTATTCTCTCATCCGAAATTCAACATTAATTACATTATCTTACATTTGCATTTAATGACAAACTGTATCCACATTTGACTTGGGTATCATATCAGAATGTTTAAAGCTTATTAAATATTATTGTTCAAATAATAATATTGGATGCAGTGTGGCTTAGCAAACAAAAAACATGCAGAAAGACTCCATACCATGTTTATCAAACATTTATTACTAGTAAACAAAGGCTTGTTATAATATTGATGTTTAATAACATTATGTAAAATATATATCTTGTGAAACATACTGTCATCAACAACCATGTGCTGGACACGTGTAGACAATAGACACAAATTGTATTCGTGACGTTAGTTAGTTGCTATTCCAACTAGTGGAATTTGTCTCAGCGAAGAGTGAAACATTTAATTTAGCTGACATCATGAATGTGTCTTAACACATTCACTCAAGGCTTCCTAAGCTTAATGTAGGGAGATATGTCAGTCCTCGTGAGTACAACCTCTAGCCTTTTTTCTCTATAAATGTTTCATGAAGCTGTTATGTCATGTTCCTGTAGTTCCCTGCAGCATCTTTCACAGCATTCTGAGTGATGCCACTCATCATCCACTGATGAATTCATGGCACTACAAGCCCCTATGTCATCTACTGTAAATGCTATCAAAGAGCAACCAAATATGGACAAAATAAAGACTCAGGTGAGCACATATGAAAGACGCTGTGCTGAAATTAAAAAATTAAAATAGGTTGACACAAGTGTGAACAGCAAGTGTGACAGAAAAAGAAAAAGTAGTGAGCAATCAAATCAAATGGAAAATGTCAAAAGAACTGCAGGGGGTGGAGGAGAAATAGAGATGCATGAGTAGTGAAGTGCTGTGGCCCCTTGCCTGTGATGCTTGCAGGCCTTTGTGTTCCTTCACCTCAAGCTGCCAGCCCCTGTGTTTTCTGCCCTGTACTCAAATGACAGCAGACACACACACACACACACACACCATTACTCTTCTATTGTTGTGGCAGAGCCCCTAATGGAGCTTCCCGTTTGAGTGCAGATAGGCACACACACAATCACTCTATGCTTCAGAAGTACACACACACAGACAGACACACACAGATTGACAGCTAGTCCCTAGGCCACTGCTGCCACGCATGATTGATGGCAATGTTCCGTGGAGAATGCATGAGGCGGCAGTGATTCAGGAACGGGGAGCAGCACAGTTTAGGTACGGAAACACTCCATTGAGTTGTGGAGGAAGAGAACAGAACGTACAGGAGGAGCGGGATGTTACATGGCTGTCAGTCAACCAGACAGACAGAGACATGGAGAGAGAAAGAGAGAAGTGTGGTGTCTTTAATTACTTAAAATCCACAGGAAGGGACAACTTCAATTCACACTAAATAATATAACCACATACACCCATACTTTCTTACGCCCACACACTCACATTCATTCTTCACACACGCCTTTCATCCACCCCCAAAGGAACAAACATTTATTAAATGGTAAGTTTATGATAAACAATATTTACCCTAATTCTGCAGTAAGAAAAAGCTAATTATGCACACTGCTCCCCAAATTGGACTTTACAGAAGTCTGGCCTCTTCTACACTAGGTAGTACATCAGAATCCTTCTCTGTCAGTGGCCTATGTTGCACCGGTTTGTGCTTTGTGCAGACTTAAAGCTGCAAAACGGAACTTCACAGTTTTTCTACCCTGGCTGTTGAGAAATGATACAGTAGCTGAATTTTTTAAAGCATGCAGTCAGTAAATACTCTTAAACCCATCTGGTTGTCGCTCTGTGTGGAGATGGTGATGAAAGTTTAGCCATGTTCATCTTTCTATGCATTGTGTCCCACGGTTTTTTTATTTATTTCAATGGTGATTAGAAAAATGTTTTCAGCCAATAGACAAACATAGAACCTGAGCCTATAGCTGAGATATGTTTGTGTTGTGATAGTGACACAGTATGTAGAAATAGCTTTGGGATCTGGGACTCTTACCTCTGTGTCTGCTTTTGTTTGAGCACATCTCCTTATATGCACTTTGTGAAACAAACATAATGTGGGTTTTCAATAGGAGGAAGAAGTCCAAACATTGTTGTTATCGTCTGTATACTGTGGGCCTACAAGTGGTATATATTTAGTGTGTGTGTGTTGAATTGGCTTAATCACAGGACCCCATAATAAACTTTATAGAGTATAAAAATAAAGTTCTGGAGCAATCCATACTGATATTCATAATGTGGAATCTCTACAGGTTTAAATTTTAATACAGATTTCTGGATTGTTTGCTGTAATTACAAATCTCTAAGAATTTTCTTGGTGGTATAGATTTAAAGGTGCGGCTTTAGAAAATGTGTTCAACATAGCACAGTATAATAATTTATAAATGATTTGAGAGCAATAAAAACTGAAGGAAAACAGAAAGTAATTACTTCTACTCAACTTTCAATCCTGCAATATTGATTTGTACCACGTGTGACTGCAAGCCACAGAAGGTTTGCAGACAGAGACACATGCTGGTATACGATGTTCACAAAGGACACTGTGACACTTCACAAGCACATGCTCTGTCCCACTCTCTTCTCAGCATATGACCCATTCATTCTTTATTTCTGTCCTCTGAACACTGTCATTGTGAATAATTGAGCCTTTTGACTATTAAATATTGACAATAAAAGAGTGTGCCATATGATTTTAAGTAGCCTTCCAGCCTTTGTGATGTCATGCTGTTATGAATCATGCATTACATTGAAAAAAGGGTTGTTGTTTTTTTGTTGGGTTAGGCAGCAAGAACCACTACTGTGTACCAATCCCATAGGAAATGGTGATGACCTTGTACAAGCCACATGGTTATGCTGTTCTGTAGTAACTGCTGTTGACTCAGTTGTTTGGAAATGTGGTCTGAACTTTGGAGTAACTGATTATAAAAAAAAACCCTACAAAAATCTGTCATATAACTGCACTGACAAGGGATGAAACACTAACATGGGGACGTCATCAGAAACATGAGATACTGCCTGTTGAAGCTGTTTACTACTGAAATGAAATGTGCTTGTGTCTGTCACTGTAATAATATTTATGCTTGTGGGCCATTGCTCACATTACTTGGTGTTGATGAAGATGGTTTAGTTGATCTTTCTATTATTTTTTTTTTTTATTAAAGTTTTTTCTCACATTTTGGTTAAGTTATATACCAAAAGTTGCATTCTAAGAATGCAAGTTTCTAAAAAATCTAAATCTAAAAAATCACATTTTTTATTTGTGCTCTTAGATTAACAAGCTATGTGATACGTTTTTGCCAATTAAAACTCTTTCTTCTCTTACCTCTTCAGACTTTCGTCCACCTCCCATGGTCCCTCCTAATCGAGGAGGAGGGGGAGGTCAGATCGGTGGTGGAGGTTCCTCCTCTTCATCTACCAGCCGCAGCACCACAACTCGTTCACCTCCTTACTACACCACCCCAAGGCCTCTCCTCACCACGTCCCCTGGTCAGCGGTACCGAACCACCACCACAGTTCGCCAGCCCGTCCTGGTTCCTGCCAGTGGCTCATCATCTGACAGCAATCAGATTCCAGACACCAACCAGAAAGCTGGAGGACGATCACCACCAGTGCAGGTTCCTCCAGCGGTTCCACAGCCTCCTGTCCTGCCTCCACAAGACTTCTGCAATCCAAGGGTGACAGCCGACATATCGTGGCCCCGGACACAACAAGGCCAAACAGCCAAGCAGCCCTGCCCTGTGGGGACACTGGGTAAGGAGTTGGCATGGGCGGGTAGAAAGAAAAATGCATAGAGGGACTGGCAGGTATTGGGTGGTCACAGTGTGTGTGTAACCTTTGTCTAGTAAAATATGCCTTTATGCAGCTTATTACAGTATTATTTTGGTTTTGCTTCATGACATCTCTCGTTCATCTTTAGTCAATTGTTAAAGTAAAAATTAAATAATTAAAAATACAGTTTAATACAAATGCAAGAAATGTGCAGATAAATTACAAATAAATTAAATTTATGTTGCTGAGCAAAGAAAAACAACCTGAACATGTTAAAGTTGGTCTATACATGTACACTGACAATTAAAAATTTGGACACACATAGAAACGTATTGATGGAATGTATTTGAAAGTAAGGCAGATTTTATAATGATTATTGTAGCTGGGAACAGCTGTTTTTTAAGAGAATATTGACATAAACACACAGAGGCCTGTAATCAGCAAACATTAGTAGTGTCTTTCAGTATGTTTCCTAGTGCAAGTTTTTTTTATTTAAAAGGATAACTGATCATTAGAAAACCCTTTTTCCAATGCTAATAGCACAGCATGTGTTCAAGCTTTTGACTGGTAGTGTATACATGTATAGCAAATTCTGTAGTAAGACCAGTCCTGTAAAGTAACTGGCATTCTAGGCTAGATCGATCTTATCAATTTAATACAACAACAGGACAAATTTAAATACAATCAGCATTGACCAATTACACAATTAAATTGCAGTATATAATTGTCATACATTTTTCAATAACTGTAAAAAATTATCCAAATAAAACTCAAAAGAAAAAAAATAAAAACAAGTGGACAAAATGTGGTTGCAGTGAAATGTACTGCAGTCTTATTCCCTCTGAAAATGGAGTGAATTAGTATAAATTCACACAACACACACACTTCCTTTTGTCCTGTTTTAATCAGTTATCTCACATGACAAAGATGATTATTCAGTCTTCATCAACTACCATCCACACTCACACATAAAACATGCACACACAGTGCACTTAGTGAACCCCAGGCGCTTCAGGAGTCTCCGTGTCTCCTGTGGAATGTCAGTGCTGTCTTACCCTGTTTGTTTTACTTGTCTTGCAGGCGTGGCCACATACACGTGCATGTCCCATTCAGGCTACTGGGATCCCGATGGCCCTGACCTCAGCAACTGCACGTCACCCTGGGTCAACCACATCATGCAGAAAGTAAGTCTGAATGCTGCTGCTGGCCCTCGTGGCTCCCTTTGAGCTGTAGTGTAAGGTTATGTGTTATGGATATAACCCTGGAGTAATTTCGCACGCATGAAAAGGCATTAACCACAGGGAAAGATTTAGGCCATGCATCCATCATCATTCATTTATCCTAACTTGCGTTTGAGAGCTGAAGAATTTGTGTAGTTGTATACAGTAGGATTCACTTACTCTTTATCATTATAACAGACCCATAGAAATTGTGATTTATTTTTCATGATATGCATTTACTGTGGAAAGTACTTAGTTACTTAATAACTTTGTATAATTTCAATTTATGGCTTTGTGTCTGTTCTCACTAGAGCAACAAGGCTTTAGTGGTTTTCTCTTTAAGACAAAACACGGTCCTTGTGAAGTTAGCATTGAAGCAGAGTTGCTTTTGTAAGGAATTGTATATGTGAATATAAGTGAAAGTATATGAATATCTGAATAACTATTAACTGATTTTGCCACTGCTTCTTGTCTTCACCACTTCCATTGTTCTACATTTACTCTCCTCCTCCCTTTTTCTCCTTGTTCTCTCTGTCTTTCTTCTGTCCTGTCATTTTTTCCATCTGTCTTTGGCTGCTCTGTTTTCTTTCCTCTGTGTCCTACTCTTCATGTTCTCGCTAACTTTTTCTCTTTCAAACTTTCCCATCTCACCTCATCTGACTTCTTTTCTTCCATCAACCTCTCTGTCTTTCACTTTTTTCCTCTTTCTGCCCGTCACCCCATTTGACTTCCAGCTCCGCTCGGGTGAGACAGCAGCAATTGTAGCCAGGGAGCTGGCAGAGCAGACCAAAGGGCTTCTGCGGCCTGGCGATGTGCCATCCACAGTGCGTGCCATGGCCCAGCTGGTTGAACTTCTAGATGTCCAGCTTAGGAACCTCACGCCAGGAGGCAAGGACAGCGCTGCCCGCAGCCTCACTAAGGTACTGCTTCAAGAGACATTTGTGTTCAGAGGTCAATGAATTGTGAGTAAGATTTCTTGAAGGCACATGTATAGAGAAGGATGCAAGGTAAACAGACTGAAAAATAAGAGAAAAAGGGGTGGGGGAGACGAAAGGGAACAGATCAGCACCAGTTGTTAGCGTTTTTGTCTTACACTCATTTTTCAGGGTTAGAAAAGATTATTTTAAAAGATTATTTTATCCTCTTCTGTGTGTGGATGTTTGTAACAAGTTCTGCTCAACATTATGGGAGATAGATAACTGCTTTTAGTGTTTGGCAGGGTTCCACAACTCTTTTTAAATCAGTACTGAAATTTAATAAAACTCTGTGTCGCCCAGGGAGTTATTCTCATTAAAACATACAGTACTTGAAATGAAAACAGACTTGGGACATGTTTTATGTCATAGCTCTTTGTTTAATCAGCTTCATTCTTTGAGATACGGCTACGAAGATCCTGTTGACAAGCAGGCTAGAGTGCTTACTTCAGTATTACATTAATGGAAACTCGATCCAGAGTATGCAAAGGATCTGCTTTACTACAGCAGTAGACAAGGAGGGAATTTAGTTCTGTACTTTGTTCATGTAGGCATTCAGTTAAAGTGTGTTAAATCATTGGGGAATGCCTGACTGGCTGGCTTGGCTGGCTAATTGACTGACTGACTAAATGGTGGACAGTTTCTTGATTGTCTCTGCTGAGGTCAACAGTGATGGGCGGGGTTTAGCAGCCAGATTGACAGCTGCTGCCATCTCGTATACAGTCACTTCACTAGACCTGCTTTACTTTCCCTCCTTCTATCTGCCTTTTTTTCTCACTATCACACAATTTATAACTTCTCTGCTTCCAAGTAATTCACTTAAACATGCAAAGTGGAGCATGTGTAAGGTGGCTAAATGAATCTGTGCTGACCAAATAGCTTGATAAATGCAAAAATCCTTCACAGAAGAGGAAAAGCTTTTCTCTGTAAATGTACCTAATTGAGTAATATTGAAGCTTATTACTCAAATTTTTGTTTTGAAATCGAATATGACGAATTACACAAGAGTTGCATCGAAATTAATGCCATCGGTTTAGCTGATGCGGAGAGTGAGTATGAGAAGAAGAAGGAATTCGAAAACTTGAAGTAAAAGAAAAGTAAAAAGAATGCATGAAAGATGGTTATGGGAGGAAGAATTAATAAAAGTAGCAAGTGAGTAGAATAAGAATATATTTCAGTCAAAGTCTTTTTGTGCAATGGAGTGTTAATGGAGTGGGTGTGACTGCTATTGTGCGCCTGAGTGACTAAATGTGTGTGTGTGTGTGTGTATGATTGAGAGGTGTTACATCGCTAACAACTGAATTGTTTGAATTTACAGCTTCAGAAGAGAGAAAGGTCGTGCAGGTTTTTCACGCAGGTACTTCCGTTTCCTGGTATCGCTGATTATTTTGCCACACCATAGTCCCGTTTGTAATTTTTTTTTTTTTCACACTCAGCATGTAATTCTCAAAGCAAGCTTGTGTGTGTGTTTGTGTGATCACAGCGTTCTAAGTAGAATTTTAATTATATGCTGCAGCAGTTTTGCATCCAAACCCTTTGAGGAGGACAGTCGTTTAAAAGAAACCATGCACTGCTGTTTGCTAATAAAGTTTTAGTCTCCTCAAAGGGTTCACTGACATTCTTTTGTTTTCAGTGTCACGTTTTTTTGCATTCAGAATCATTGGTACTGATAAGATGCCATGATCAATATTAATAATAGGCCATCTATTTTGCAGTTCTGTCTGCAGAATTGTAAACAGGACTGCCTGGAACCAAATGACTCGTTATCCATCTCAATTCAATGAAATGTCCTCTCTACTGCTATATCTGAGAGAAAGAACTGAGTATGATGGATATTCTGTTGCATACTGTTTGATCATGGCCTCAGTACCTTAAGAATAATGCCACCTTGTGTTTGCAGCTCAGTAATAATTCATTTTTTCATCCTTGTTGGTCTGCTTGTGTGGATGATTGTTCATGTTGACACCATGGGCTCAAACCCTGAACAGAAAACCTAATATAATTTAGGCATGTTTCTGGTCAACTAAAATCACTACTCAGAACAGAGGACCCCACCTTCCACATTCATGTGCTGTAGATATACTGCAGAGTCTCAGTTTTTCTCTGTGCTCCCTCCACCCCCAACACACACACACATACACACCCTTGATAGGCTAGCTCTTTTTCTCCTGATGCAGGCTTTTTTCTACTCTCCTCTGGAAAGTCTTAATGTCAGCACCAGTCAGCAATGTCACATCATAGAACATGGCTTAGGAATATATTCAAACTGACACGCACACTCATGCACGCCACAAATATATAAATATATTTTCAAAAATGATTAATCCATTGAATTTCAAAGTCCCTTCTTTGAGAGAACTAGTTACAGGTTAAATCAAAACGTTCCTCCACACACCTTGGGTACTGCAGGGGGCTGGGAGTGATCGATTATATAATTAGCCTTAGTAATGTGAAACAAAATTATACAAACAGTGCCTTACTCTGCCAGATAGAAATGTGCGTGATTAGGGATGTGGTGTGGTGCTGCCCTCTCCTCGTTAATTATCTACAGCACTAATTGCCAAGTGAGGAGAGTGGGCAGGAGGTTTGGGTTCTTAATAGAGACAAAAAATAATTGAATTCTCTCTCTCACTTTCTTTCTCTCTCCCTCTCACACTTCATCTCTTCTTCTCTCTCACTTTGTTTGGGGAACTGGGGATTCGTTTCATGTATACTAAATTGGCAATTTATTCATGATGAAGTTGGTGGTGTGAAGAGGCTTTGATGCTGTAGGGTGGATTGATGGAGGGAGGTAGAGTCTGCAATCCACAATAAAAAGAGAGAGGGAGTGGGGGGGCAGAAATTAAAGAAAGACAAGAGAGTCGCAGAAACAGAAATGGAATGTGAGAGAAAGAGAAAAACAATAAAGGGGGCAGTGAGGAGACAGTGATGCTCAATGACAATGTCTAATTTGCCCTCTATTTATGGATGGTGGGTCAGAACATGGCATGCTGTGAATTTAAAGCCTGATTTAGCTGCAAACTGATCCTGTCATGGAAGACAAACTCCAACAACAACTGACAGATAAGCCCGCTTCTCTGATGAAAACATTTTCAAAACATGCACTTTCTTAGAGCTCAACCAAGCAAATAAGAAAAAAAATCAATTTTTTTCTCCAGTCTCTACCCTTTCCATACTTCTAACATCCTAACTTTGTCCTTTTATAAAGTGTGTCCTACTGTGCGTCAGTGTACACATACTGTACATCCATGCCCATGTATTTAGGCATGTCCCGTGTTCCCCTTGTATAGCTGGGAGTAGTAGAAGCTGCCCAGCTCTAGTCTGTCTTGCTGCTGCTGTTTACGCTGGATTACCCCAACGCTTCAAAGCACTTCACTTCTGCCCCATTTACTGGAATGTGTGTGTGTGTGTGGCTGTGTGTGTGCGTGCACATGCATACACATGCTTGTTCTGTAATACATAGTCACATACAGACACAAACCACATCCTTATCTGTCTCTGCAGAGTCTCTCTCTGCTTTGAAGACTCCTAAAAAACCTGTCTCCATTTTAGCCCTCAAGTCCTCATACTTGCAGATAGAAATGTCACCAACAGCACCAGAGCTTGCAGGCACACCCACCTGCACACACACGCAAAATGATGTCTGGACCTCAAGGAAATCACACTTCTTCTTAGCCTTACCTATCTCTCCTATT
>OMLM01020712.1:34932-51699 GCA_900302695.1 Helostoma temminkii | reverse complement strand
ATATATGATACAAAGAATATATATATATATATATATATATTACATGCAAGGTAATTGAAAGTTCAATTAAAAGCAATAAACAGTTTAATGATACCAGAAAAGCAGGGCTTATCTGATACACATCAAAGTGAGCATTTGAGAACAGCACCACAATAAGAAAGTGAATGGAAAAGAGTGCCACAGTCTTTTTGCCGTGCCAACAGAGCATCCTCTCCTCTGTCTCTCTGTGTTGTGTGGACCGTTACTGTACAGCAAGTGGAGCAGAATGATGCACTGCAATGCTTCTCCGGGCCCCTGGTGCAAACGCTAAACTACACACACACATACACATTTTAATACCAAACCACACAAGATCAGACATGCCTCCCTTCCCATACACTTTGCACCATGCTACATTATATTACATTAAACAAATGTACCCACACACAGAAGGTACAGCGTGTTGGTCAGTGTATATACTGTAGACTTTCAGACACTGTTTGCACTTGGCTTTAAAACACTAAAATGTGATCACAAGTAGACAGTGCTAAACACAAGTGTAAATTACCACCTTAACTGCTAGCTGGGCTCTTCTGAGACGCATTTGACCGCATATCCCAGAACGTGCTGTTCAGTGAAGATGCTTTACCTTCCATCCAGAAGGCTTCATCAGTTCATGAACTGATTGGAGAGAGACAGATTTGCTGCTGCATGTGTGCGCGTATGTGCTTCAGATCCACTCCTGCTCATTCTTGTTTGCTGAAGCAGTGGATTAATTAGTTTTTGTTTACATGTAGTTCACCCAAATTCATCCAATATTCATCCAAGTTAATTAGGTGCTAGCACTAAAAGAGGACATAATATTATGATGTCAGCTAGTTGACTAAGCACCCATTTCATGTGTTCAATATACTGTATCTACTGTGTCTGTATGTGGATATCACAGAATAAACAGGTGGGCTTACTTCTAATTCCAGAACACAGCCTTAGTTTTTTTAGCACATGCCATCAACACTCGTATGAGTCATCAGCTACACTGTTTCTCCACACACACCCACGCACGCACACCGTTGTCTTCCCTCATCCCTCCTGGTCTCTCACTTCTCCCTAACCTGGAGCGAAAGGGTCAGGGAGGAAGTCAAATGGTTGATGTGTGAATTCCAATAAACCGATGTCTCTCACTCTTCCTCCCTGCCCTTGCAATTCCCCACTGCAGAGCCCCTTTGCTTGTATAATGTCACTTGCTTTTTTTTCCCACATTCTTATCCACCCTTTTTCCATGAGAGACAAGCACTGAAAGACCAAAATCTAAGTGAGGGATGGGAGTGCATTTGCAGAAAGGGTGGTTTGCAGGGAAAAAGAAAATAAAGAGACAGAGGGGAAGTGTGAGATGTATGTTTGATAACACCTGTATTCGCTTTTCCGCCTTCCTTGTTCCCAGTGGAGACCTGTCACCATGGACTCACTGGACTGTTTTATCGCTGTCCCATGACTCTCCCCCTCCACTGGCACTCGTTTCTCTCACTTTCTTTGTCTCTCCTGGGGGTTTCTTGAGATGTGTGTGTCCACACGTGTGGTGTTCACGTCTGAAAATAAGGTTATTTCTTAAGAGAATAAAAGAATGTGAGCCTGAGACAAAATAAGTATTGTTTCATTCATGCGAGCCAACTCTTCTCTCTTTACCTTAGTAATATTTCTGGATTCAAAACTGTTCTGTTCAGCTGGAAATGACACAGCAGACATTATCTGATAAAACTATAATTTCTTCTCAGACCCTCAAGCACAAGTTTTCCAAGTTGAAGATAAGGCTGATGCTTTTAAAAAAAAGTGAACCAGGTTGGGGGTGTAGACACATGGTGATTGCAATCAGCTAATTAGCTTAGCTTGATTTTCAGAACATCTGTGATAGATTTTCTAGCACAACAACCTTTTATAAAGACAGTTTTTAAAAAAAAGGATAATGAAAGACTGCGAAACAAGAAAAGTGTGAGTGCAACTTTGAAAATATACTTTTTTATTTTACAGGTTTTGTTTCTTTGCCTTTGTCATGTCTGCATGGGAATGCCACATTTGCATCGCTAACATTTCTTGTCATGATTTATCAACATGATAAATGAAAATCCATTGCGGTTCTCATCTTGCATCCCATAGACTGCTGTCCTCAGTAGTTATGGTGTAGAGATGTTATTTGTACTATGAATGGATTTGCATTAATTCTCACATTAACGTCATTGACTGAAGCGAAAAAGTTATTAGCATTAGCTTCCTCCATGTGACCTCCATGTTTCTACTGCTGCCCCAGGCTATGGTGGAGACGGTGAATAATTTGCTGCAGCCACGAGCCCAGACAGCGTGGAACGAGCTGCCCACCAGCGAGAAGCTGCATTCAGCAACACTGCTCCTCGACACTGTGGAGACTGGGGCTTTTATGTTAGCTGACAACCTACTCAAGACTGACACTGTGCAGGAGACCACTGACAATATCCGTGAGTACGGTTTTTGGTTCCTTCCCATCCTGTAAAATCAGTTGGACCCTGTAACTGCCAGAGCACCTTTTGATAAGCCTTTAACCAAGGCACTCAACCTGTTTGCTCCAGTGGATCAGCACAGTGGCCAAACATTGAAGGCTGTGGCTGAAGCATTTGTACATTGTATATTTTACCAGAATATAAAGTACTGTATCAGAAAGCATATTCCTAGAATGTGCTGTTTTGATAGAAATGTGTCTCTTATATATCTAAAATTTCACTTTTATTTTTCAACAGATCTTATAAATTCATAAGCCAGTATCGACCGCTAAAGATCTAAGAATATGATGTAATATCATAGTAAGAGGCAACAGTGACAGCAGGCATTAGAGAACTCACCGCCTCAGATTCATGTTTCATAATTCAAATGAGAAGCAGTGTATCCTATCTATATTCACATCATCCTTCATGTGTACATTTACACACACACATAAAGTACATGTGAAAGGACATGACCAGATATGAATGGAAGTGGGGCAGAATAATGTCATTGTTTCATTGCTTAGGGGGTTGAGAGAGAAACATATGCAAGAGTTTGAGCACATTAAACTGAGCTGCAGGGTGAAAAGTTCTAAAAAACATTTAATAGCATGATGAAGTAGTTAATATACTGCAAGGGGAAAAGTAAAATGAATGTGAAAACCATAAATACCTAATGTTAATATACACGCATGTTAATACATGCAGTACAGGACAAACAAAAGTCATTGAAGTACTCAATAAATAAATAAAATAAAATGCCATGACAGGCTTTCTGCAAAACATATATGGATGCAGCATTATGCGTTTTAACGAGTATGAGGGATTAATTTTTACATTAACTTTTACAACTGGAGTAGCAATGATACTCTGTAATTTAGATGCTGCGTTTACAATATTTCCAAGCAAAGTAAAACAATATCTCAGAAATAGAGATTTGCAAGAGATATTCATATATTTGTGCAAACACTGAATGTTGTGGTAGCTTTCATATTGCAACATGCGGAGTAGTTTACATCATTTGCATGCTTGGTCTGTTATGTAGATCAGGCATATAAATTTGTCAAACAGAGGTCAAGATGAATAAGTCCAAGTTGTTGTGTGAGAGATTTTGAAAGGTCAAATCCAAAGAGACCCATCCTCATCTAACAAAATACAAGAAAGAATTGCCTTGAACTTCTTCAAACTGAATATCAATATTTTTTATTTATGTATTTTTCAATTTTTCCTTCCCTCCACTTGCAGGCAGAATTGACAAAGCAGAACAAAGCTAGTTATGATGGTGTTGGTTATGATGGTGCGCATCACTTTCTTCTCCCCAGTCTTTCTTGTTCTTCCATCATCTCTTCTCATCTTCTCTTACTGATCCTCTCATCATTCAGCCAAGAATAAGACAGAAATACTAGAGAGCAAAAACCATCTTTACTTTTCCTGCCTCTAGATGATCACATATTTGGGAGCCATTGTTTCATCTGTGCCTGACCAATGAGTTGCTTGCATTTAAGTTTCCCTTGATTATGCTTCTGTTTGCTCCCCTTTTGATTTAATCTAAAAAAATAATAATAATAAATATTTCATCCTACACAATTTCATCTTACATAATTTACTTGACTTGTATGACTTGACTTGTATCTCCTCCAATTTTCTTCCTCCTGAACGCTCCACATAAATATGTTACATAAACATTTATCGACATGTAGGCCGCCACATCTCTGAAGCGCTAAGAACAAGAAATCATCTTTTAGTGGAAAATTTTGTCTCTGCATTCCTCTTCTTTTTGTGCCGTTAATCTTCCCTTCCAGCTAATCCAGTGGGCAGAATCACAGTGATTATCTCTCCCCTTTATTCATAACTGCCCGATACCGCCTTTCATCTCTTTCTTTTTCTTTTTCCATCCTCACTTACCTCCTTCCTCTCTACTCGCCTACTTTTACAGATGTTTCAGAAACTTAGCAACAGGAATACATTATTTGAATTATCCATCTAAGAAGAATCTATTGCAGCTACTCTAGGTGATACTGTTTTGTTAGATGTCGTGTGTGTCTATGTGGCACTGTATTAAGCAGATGAATAAACAGTGTTATTATTAGAACCAAAACAGCGATTTGAAGGGATAACACAGCGGTAACAGTGTGCGTGTGTGATAATGATAATGAACAATTGTGTTTCTTAGGAGGAGGATTGTCATGACAAGGATGCTTTAATTAGATTAGACTCAGCGTGTTTTGATATCCCGCCGCTGCGTGTGGGTGTGGATACGTGTGTACATGTGTGTGAATGTGTTTGGGTGGGTCGGTGTGTTAATGCATGAATGTACATAGCTTGGATGTTTAGTTTGGCTCATGTGCAAATGAGGGACACTTAACCAGTGTTTCTTTTTCTTTCTGCTAGTATTTGCATATCAGTGTCTGTGTTTATGTCTGCCTGCTTCCCGCTATTTCCAGTCCCTTTCTGCCATGACATAGTGTCTCTTGCCTTTGTGCCTTATCTTTGGTACTTGGTGAGGGAACATGGTCTTTTTTTTCCTGCTCAAGTCATCTCCTCTCAAAGTATCTACTCCTTCTTCACCTTTCACCCGTTCGGCTTCCCCTTTTTTTTCACCTATTCCCAGGACTTTTCCCTGACCTCCTCAACTTCCTCCCTTCGCCCTCTTGTCCCACTCCACCTCATCTTCCACACTCATTCTCATTTGAGCAAGTACTTGTGCTGTTTATTTGATCAGAGAGATGTTTTCGGCATGAAAGCAGTGTCTGAATCACCAAATCACTCAGAAGTGCAAGATAACGACACACGAAAGGTATAATTAGTCCTTAATTAGAAACTTTATCTAATACATTACACAGCCGCAATCGGAAACGTACTAACGAACCTGGATGGTGAAATTAGATTCACACAAAACAACACAGAGGCTGGATTACCTACCTTGATGTGTTAGACCAGTTGCCTGGAGAAATTGTTTCCTTTTTTAGTATAAAACTTCAAGTTATTTCACTTTGATGCGTGTCAGCTTTTTTCATTTTCTTTGTTTAGGAGAAGAGAGAAACTGCTTCAGGATTCATGCTTCTGTTGTGCCGCGAAGCACTTAGTGAGAAAACTAAGTGCTTCGTGGTGGTTATTACAAGCAGCTGCAAAACAAACCTGATGTAATGTGCTTTGCATGTGTGTATGTGTGTGTGTTCCAGAGCTGGAAGTGGCCAGGCTGAGCACTGATGGGAACCTTGCAGACCTGACATTCCCTCAGTCAGAACTACATGGAAACTCCATCCAGCTGTCAGCTAGCACTCTCAAACAACATGGCAGAAATGGTATGGGAGAAATCCTCCTCCTCCCACTCTCACTATGACTTCTATTTCTCCTTTCATTCTCTTGCTGTTTTTCCTATTCTCACATCCGCCATCAATTTCTGTAATCATGGTTTAAGTAGATAATTATTGAGTACACCTCCTCTGTGTTTTTATGTGTCATCTTCCAGGTGAGATCAGAATGGCCTTTGTCCTGTACAGGAACTTAGGTTCCTACCTGCCCACGGAGAACGCCAGCGTTAGACTGAGCAGCGAAGCAGTCTACCCTAATTACTCTGTTATTGTCAATTCTCCGGTCATCACAGCATCCATTAACAAGGAGAGCAATAAGGTTTACTTGTCTGAGCCTGTGGTCTTCACTGTCAAACACCTGCAGGTGAGTAAGGTGAAGGGTGATGATTTGTTTTTGTGCTGGTGATATTTTGTATTTTCTTACACAAAAAAATCCAATCAAAAGGCAAAAAAGTATTTAATTGTTATAAGTAACATATCCTACTAACTACAATTATCTGTCTCCATAGTTAAAATTTTATTGTTTATGCTTTATGCCTTTGTGCTACAGAGCCCCACTGTCTTTCAAGACTTAAATGTCACATTGTTACAGTGGGGGACAAGGACATGAGCGCTGTAATTTTTGCATTAGTTCTACATACACCATCCAGATGGAATGAATACAGTGCTTACCATCGTAGGAAGGGCGCATAAATTCACAACAGAACATTTTCCAGATCTAATGCACTATTTACTGAGTAATGTTTGAAAACAAACAAAGAAACCAGTTGCCAGCTGTTTTGAAGAGTGCCAGAAAAACATGGACTTGAAAAAAGTGCCACAGGCAGGGTAGAAGATGGAAAGTAACCAAAATCTTAACTTGCTGTTGGTTTTGGTCTTTCCATCTGGTCTTCCCATTTCTTGGAAAATTCCATGAAGACTTCATGGTCTTCATTGGATTTGAGAATTACAGAAATACAGAGTGTCTGTCTTATCATTAAATGGCAGCTGTAAGTTGTAATAACAAGAGTTGTTGACTTGAAACTTGGGTATAATCCACAGTTAAGTAATGAAAATGATTATTGTAGGCAGTGAAGTAGCATAAAAGGTCTGGAATACATTTGACTCGAAACCTACGGCAAACTTCTTCAGTGCCTAAAACAAATCACATCATACATAAAGCTTCCACAGCACCCAAATGTTCAGGTCAAAAATAAAAACAATGCTATGTATTATGAAAGTGCAGTCAGCCCATGGTCATGTTGACTGCCCAGAATCTGGACCCCTTGGGAAATTGTCTGTGGATCCTTCCTTATAAAAGAAATAACAAACTTGACTGCTTAGAAACTTCAGTTTCTAACCCTTGACACGACTTTAATTTTATAAGCAAAAATATTCAAATGTTGTGTTTTGACATGGAAAAAAAGACATTAACAAGAAAGGCCATATAGTTAAAAGAGCTGTGAAAGCTTTGAAAAAAAATGTTATCACTGTGTCAATTACAGAACCTGAAAGTCTCGTCAACTGACTTGTGACTTGACTTTGAAACACCATAGGTGGCATAAAATAACAATGCTGAATTATTTCACAATGTGCACACTGTGGCGGTCAGAATAAAATGTTTGTATTGAGTTTCTTATCCATCAAGCAAAAACTGATCCAGTTGGTAATCCAGCTTGCTGGCAGCAAAATATCCTCACGGCTTTGCTTGCTCATTTTGAGAATAACTTTACTAACACAACACGCACAACTTCATCAGTTTACACAACACCAGCAGCTCCTACACTCCAGAATCTCACACAATAAGCATGGACACAGCACTGCCACCTCCTGCCATGGCTCTGTGTTTGTTTGTTGCTGCACTCCCTCATTCTGTCCCTTCTGTTTGTTGTTTTGTGTGTTTTACTCCCTCTCTGTGTTTCTTCCTCTTCGTCCTTTCTCCACCAATTCCTCCCACCATTTTTCTCACTTCTTTTGGCTCCCCCACCACTCCACATTTCTACCTCCCACCTCCCCATGACTAAGTATCTGTTCTCGGTCTTCCTGTACACCCCCACCCCTCCTTCATTTTATTCCTCTCTCTCGATTTCTTCTTCACTATCTCTCTCTCTCTCTTCCTCCCCCTCCCTTGCCCCTAGCATTCAGAGGAGAACTTCAATCCCAACTGTTCGTTCTGGAGCTACTCCAAGCGCACCATGACGGGATTCTGGTCTACGCAGGACTGTCGTCTGCTGGCTACCAATCGCACACACACCAGCTGCTCCTGCACACACCTCACCAGCTTTGCAGTGCTCATGGCCCATGTGGAGGTCAAGGTAGGCGTTTATTCTGCTATGTCTGCCAGAGAGGGATGGGCAATATGAAAGGGTCAGTTGTTCATCATGTGATTAGCAGTGGCTGCCAAAGCTGATCAGCAGGTCCTGGAAAAGGGGGAAAGAAAAAAGAAAAGAAGCACAGCAACATCTGGAAAATAGCTTATAACTCTCCAGAGTCCTCAGTCCTGAGGAGTCACGCTTGGGAGAAGTCAGTTTTACAATTGATTCTTCAGGCCAGATGATGGCATAGCGTTGACAAAAATATGCTTTCATTCAGAATATGAAGTTCTGGATTACCAAAACAGATACATTTTTGCCAAGCTCCATCAGAGACAAAAACTGCTGTCTTACTTTATTTTAAAAATGCTACTTGATTGATCAGCAAGTGAAAACATGTATTTTCATATCTATGAGCCATTGTGGGTAGTGAATAAAAACCTAATTGTCCTGCCGTGTGTGGGATGAGTACTACTTTGTCTCCATTTTTTGTTTAGTTCCTTTTCATGGATTAGTTCTTGTAACTCCAGATATTGTGACAGTCTCTCTTTCTGGATGTGTGTTACTTCTAAAGAGGTCATGGTCAGAGCTAGCTTGGCAGCCCTGTGTGAACACAGTGTGAGGGGCTTGAGCAGTAGATCCATCACAGCAGTGCTATGTTGAGCATTGCTCTCCCTGCCAGGCTGCAGGACACTGATGGATAGAGCCAGTACACCTGTGCAACACAGCATAACCCTGTGGCCCTGAACGCACAGCGACACACAGCCAGTCTCACATCAGTCAGGGAAGGGGGGGGGGTCTGTTTCTCTGTATGTTCAGTATGTTTCTATACATTTAGCAAACTGAAGCTACACATACTGTGGTTAAATATAGTAGCTGCAAATGACTCTTAATGTACATAATCCACTCAAGCCTGCCTCTCTTTTGTCTTGCACTTCTCACAGAAAGCAGACAGTATGCATGATCTGCTCCTGGATGTCATCACGTGGGTGGGGATCCTGTTGTCACTGGTTTGCCTGCTTATCTGCATCTTCACCTTTTGCTTCTTCCGTGGGCTGCAGAGTGATCGCAACACCATCCACAAGAACCTCTGCATAAGCCTCTTCATCGCTGAGTCACTGTTCCTGGTCGGGATCAACCGGGCCGATCAGCCAGTAAGAAGGGCGAGGTTTTGTTTGTATGTGCATGTGTGTACAATATACACATACCATAGTCTCTTTGTGAGTGGTCTTTTGATTATAAGCAAGCCCATCATTATTAGAATTATAGATGGAATAGATAAAGCAACTACGCTGATCAGCCACAATATTAATACCATTTTCTGGTTTTAATGTACTGGTGGACAGGTATGCATGCCTACTCCTACCAGTCTGCAGCTACACTGTACATACAGCTCAGAGATCCTACACGTGTTGCTCATGGCATTATATTTTCACATACTGTCCCCTGACCACCACAACATTAAAAGCACCAGATGGTGTTTATGTTGTGGCTGATTGGTGTATTTTGCTCATAGGGTACATTTCAAACTGTGCCTTTTTATTCACGCTGTGCTGGCACAGGCTTGGCGTAGTTGTCCACTGACCAACAACACTGATTGTACTGTACTGTTGCAGAGGAAATTGGGAACCGTTTACTAATTTGCTGTCAGGGGTTAACCACATTTCAACCATGTGAATAAGAAAAAGCAGATTTGGTACGTGCAGCGTTCCCCAGATAAATGAAAAACAGTACATTTCCTGGGAGGTAGTTAGGCAAATCATTTGCCTGGAACTTTTTTTTTCTTGTCATAAATAGCGCAAGGAAAACAAAGTTTCCTGGCATTGTACATGCTTAGTTTTCCATGGCATCATTAATTTATGGAGAGATGGGATCGCTAGACAATTCCTCATAGTGAATTACATTTTACAGTTTTCAGCTAATTCAGAGAGCACAGCAACAATATGAGGCTGTGTGAGCACGGATAGGCTGTTATACTTCTTGAATGATAAAGTACCATAAATATAATAAATATGTAGAGCACAAAAATAATTTGGTTGTTCTTTGGTCAAGTCCCAGTTGCAACAGAAATTATTCACAATGTAAAATGCACATTACATTCACCTGCTTACAGGCTAGATAATGTATTAAAGCTTTGTATTATCTTAACTGATGTTATGCTCTGCTTCAGTCCTCAGTTTCATTTGTTATTACCCCTCAGGCTTGCAGGGAATCCTGGTGGTTGTGAGGAGGATGTTTGTAAAGTAATAAAGCTTTCATAAACAAAGCCCATATGAGGGAGGACAGTGGATATGTATTGAATCTTGGTCACAAAATTACTAGAAAGTGGTTTTGGTTTGGGACCAGAATTTATGTTTTAAAAGAAAGACTGCCAATCATATATGCAGGTAAACAATATAGCAATAACTAGAAATATGTGTAAATTCCATTGTTAGTATGGGAATTTGAAACCCAAGAATTACTGTACAATGCATTGTAAACAGCTCATAAGCAGGGTTATGCTGGATCATTTGGTTTGGACCACTGTGTCAGCCTGTATTGGCTGTATGTCATTATGTGTAGTAAGTACAGTGGTCTATGTTCGTCAGAGTCAGCTCCAGTATATATTCAAGCTAGCGCATTCATGAATTCAGCATAATCAAGATGTCTATTGGCCAAGCAGGTATTAATGATGGCTAGACCTTTTAAGGCACAGTGTCAGTGCTTCAGTTTGACTATCTCAGACTGCTAATCTAAAGGTAGATCTATGGATGGACATGTTTATTATTTCAACAGTGGTGATAATCGCTGTTCCCACTGTGGCTTGTGCTCATAGTCCTAATGTAACTTCAGTAGTTTCAACCTAATTGGTCAGTTTGTGTTTTTCACTCCCACTACCCAAACATTACCAGATCAGGATTTTCTATTACAGTTAATGATGCATGGCCTCTACTCCTTATGGGGAACTGTGATAAGCTTTTACAGCTCACAGCTGCAGAATACGAAGAACAATAACAAAAAAAAGCTCCTGTATATGAAAAATACCTCTTTGACCTCTGCAATGAAAACATAAGCCCATTTGTTAATAACATGCAGAGTTGTGGTTATTTGTCCCATAAAATACTTTATAATAATAATAATTTTATACAGGTTTGTAATCAGTTTTTTATTGTAGTTTCATACAACATGTAATGTTACACTACTATTGTGTTTGTAGATGTGAAATAGAGATGCACACATTGAAGTGGCCCTGGCTCTGAGTGTGGAGAGTTTTATAAATGATTAAGTCATTTTTGCATATGAATGAATCAGCCAGTACATATTGACGTACAGTGCAGTGCAATTTTGGCTCAACCATCAGGGTCTACGTGGTTTGCATTCCAGTCACATCCCATGTTATATATTCCATATGGTCTGCATTCAATACGCCAATCATGGATTAGGACTATAAACCTCTCCTGGGTGCGAGCATTTACAAAAAATCTACTGGGACAAATTCTGGAATGTAACATTTTAATTCCTCTGGGCAAGGTCACCTAAATATAACATAAAGGAGACCTCAGTGTGAGTGAGTATGAAGTAGAACATGTTCACAAGGCAGCCTCAGGCATTATAGATAGTACCCCACAGGTACCCCTTTTTTTCATCAGTTGTTTGAATCACTGTGAAGTGTACAGGTATGTTTGTGGGTGAGGACGTACCTTTAGTGCAGCCTCAGACATTTGTGTCTGGCTGTTCAATTTGAAAACATCCTTATAGCAAATGAGAGGACAAAACAGATTTGATATTGTATGTTTTGACACTGGTTTTGGTGTATTTCTCTTGTGTGTGTGCCTGTGTGTGTGTGTGTGTTCATGGGAGAGGGATCATGTTTCCTTGTATATATGTGCACTTCTATATTTGTATGTGACATTCTCCTGTTAATTACTTGTGACTACTTGTGACCTCCATTAACGTATTCAGCACCACTTAGTTCGCAGTCGGTTAAGCCAGTAATTCCAGCAGGAAAACTAAATGACATTGCATAAGCAGCCACATTTTTTACCTGTGTGTGTGCATGGATGTGTCTGTGTGTCATTGCTTGTGCGTGTAAGCGACACTCTGAGATCATTAGAAATGGAAATGAGTGACTCCCTTGCCCCCTAAACTCATTGTCTCTCAGACATTAGGTAATTGTCTCTCGTTGCAAACCCCTCCATTACAAAAGGCTGTCTGTTAGCTTTCTCATTCAGTGATTTAGGAGTGACTCTTTAAATTAGAACATTTCCATGAATGTGATGGGCCAAATCTCACCACTCATTCTTTCCTCGTCTTCATTTCTTAAGCATCCCTCCTTTGTTCCTTTGCTATTGCAGAAATTGTTAATATGGTTTTAGGTTTGATACTCCTCTCCTACATCCTGCTGTTCTGTTTTTTACATTCAAGACACTCTCTATTTTTCTATTTTATCCGCTTCTGATTCTTTTCATCCATAAATCCTCAGTGACTACTAACAGTACAGTTTAAAATCCATTTACTCACTTTCAATGTGAATGTACAATATAACCACTGGTTGGCACAGGTGTGTAATGTGTCATTTCCATCTGATAATTACAATTTCCTGAGATACTAAATTAAAAAATGTGCAATATTTTGATTATGCAGCTCACTTAAACTATACAGTGCAGCTCCAATAAAAGCAGAACTCTAATTTTTTCCCAGCTATTCAATATCTTCACAGACTGATGTTATTGCTGGCTTTTTCAAAGCTGTAAAATGTGCCAAATTTTATGTATTTTATGTGTGAATTTCTCTTTCATACCAGGCAGCTGAGTCATTTTTACAGCAGTTTCACTTATTTTGTTCATCCTTGGCACTGACAAAAGTCATGTTATATTTTCAACAGTGTTGCAAAGTAATTTGTCCTCCGCAACACCCTCCTCCTTTCTCTCAGCCCCCTTTGAAAGTGCTTTACTTGCGTTTGAAATGTGGTCACTCAGACCAGGCTGCAGCACCAACTTGTCACTTATAGTTTCCTATTTATCTTCTTAGATGACTTGTAGATGCAGACGGACTTGAAAGCGGTCCAACTAATATTGTCATCTTGAAGTGATTTTCACTCATTCTGTCGCCTGTAATTGCTGTTATAGTATGCTATGATTGTGAGCTCCCTGTATTCATCTGTGCTTTATCCTCTCCCTCACCCATTTATTCTGGCAGTGGCAGCCCAGTTTTTAATCCCTCACATTTTCTAACATGGACATGATAAATTATTACTTTTTATGCCTGACTCCTAGTCTTATCACTTGCAGTGTTTGCCTTTTTTCCATCAATTCATCATTGCAAATGTCCAACAGATTAAGTATTTCCCGAGGGTTATTGTGTGTAGTGTTACTGTATTTTTAAATCCTTTCCATCTTTTCTTTTCCTCACCAGATTGCCTGTGCTGTCTTTGCGGCCTTGCTCCATTTCTTCTTCTTGGCAGCCTTCACCTGGATGTTCCTGGAAGGGGTGCAGCTCTACATCATGCTGGTAGAGGTGTTTGAGAGCGAACACTCCAGGACTAAGTACTTCTACCTGGCAGGATACGGAGTGCCTGCTGTCATAGTGGCCGTCTCTGCTGCAGTGGACTACAGGAGCTATGGCACTGACCGAGTGTAAGGATAGAGGGGTGGCAAAGAGAGTGTAGACTGAAAGAAGGATTGATGACGGGGCAAGGGAGGAAAGATGGGGAGGCTGGAGAGCCTGTTGTCATTTTGGCTCTGTCTGCCACAATGGACTCTACAAGCTGTGGCAGTTCTGAAGTGTCAGTACAGAGAGGTTGAGAGGGGAAAGAGGCAGAGCAGGATGGCAGAGGGGGAGGGAAGAATGGGGACAAGCAGGGGAGGATGCACCACTGAGTGCCTGCATGAGCACAACGGCGACAATGTGTGAATATGGAAAGATTTAACAGGCGGGATAGAAGGAGGGGGTGCATGGTGTAGCAGATTGAGGGAGAAAAGGAGTGGTTTTAAGTGTGAGAGTGTGAGAATGGGGAGATGGAGAAGTAAGTGATGGAACAGTCAGAGTGTGCACACATCCACATTGGCTTGCATGTGTTAAAAAAAACTGGCTATCCCAGTGGAAGTGCTGAGTATATCATGGGGACATACATTATGAGCATACTGTAACATATTCATGCATGTTTGACTTGTCCAAACTGAGAAATCCACAAAAAAGGCAGCCAGCATCTCATTCATAAGTATTTGTATACCAGTAGATGACAGTTTCATATGCACAACCCACCCGCTCTATTCATGCAGCTCTGAAAAGAAGACATTTTATTCATACAGTACTTACACATATTATGTATATTAATGTGCATACAGTGTCATCTGTATGCTGGACAAGGCATGTCCGTGACCTGTCCTCCATTGTGTGAGTCTATGAAATCATAATGACTAAAGAGGAGATTATCAATGTGGATGCTGCATTTAAAAATGTGTATTATTGTATTATAAATGAGTGGCTCCATATATAGAAAGTAGAAAATGACAGAACACTATAGGACTGTTAAATGATTCACATGCTTGCATGCTCACATTCTCTGCTTCTCCTGATGCCATTTGTAGTTCAGACCATGCAGCATTCCTCTAGCTGCACATCATCTTATAGAGGTTTAAAAATGAGGAAAGGCTTGAATTTAGCAGTGTTTAACCGCCAAGCCACACCAGTCTGTGTGCCACTTAGATCAATATTTCATTGTGAGATTATCATTAAAACATGAGAGTCTGTATGCCAGGCTGTGGATGAATATCAAGACTGTATGCTGTTAGCCAACAAACTGGGAGAATATTTTAAGACAATAGCCATAGTTTAAGAGCAGATATGCAAAATGAGGTGATATGTTTTGTGAAAATATGCAGAGCCTATCACAGGATGTTCCATATTAGGTGAAAGAAATATGTAATCTTGTAGTTCAAAATAACATTTAATCCAAATAACTAATAAATGAGATTACAAAGGCCCAATGGCCTCATGTATTAATAAGACATAACTATGTTCATAGCAAGGTGCTCGTTAAAAGCAGAAACTAAATTATATGATTCATGTAACAGTCTAGCCTTGAAAATGGCACTGCTTATCATGTTTGACATAACATACTGAGACAAAACCTCTGCAAATATCATCCACCGTCCCTGCTGTGTCACCTTGTCACATAATGCACCCAATTCTCCCCCATATTAGCCAGTGGCACTGAGTCTCATTCATGTCCTATAATGAAGGTGGCTATGACTTAGCAAAGGAGCCCTAATGGAGGATAAAGTGACACAGTCAGGGACACATAATGGAGGGCTCTCTAATGTGGTGGAAATTGAAAGATTAATAATTCAAAAGCAGCTGGCCATGAATCAGTCGGCCATTTTGCTCCAGTGGTTTTTCTCTGGCACCTTGTTCTGCAACCTGTTGGGTCTGACCTCAGTGGAGGGCACTTGCAAAGTTTTTTTCTGTCATCTGCTTACTACAATTGATGAGTGAAGATGTTTGGAGTAATTTAATTTAATTTAGCACAGAGCAGTAGATCCTCGTATGACGGCTGCATCCATAGCTGAGTATTCTAACGAACACCATCGTGTCACACTTTTGTGATCATGGTATGTGGCCATGTAATAAATCTGTTCCCTAAGGGGGAAGTACAGTTTTATTTATCACAAGGTGCTCATCTCTTGCTGTCACCCCCTCTGTGTATGATATATGTTTGAGGTATGCGTATACTCACAGCCCAGCTCTCTCAGTCTACATCACCTTTCTTACTGTTCTTCTTCTCTTACACTCTTTCCTCCACCCCAGCTCCTTCTGTCTTTCCTCTAGTGCGATGCATTTGATATACTCTATGTAACATGGTGCTTTTTGCTCCTTGCCTCCATGCGTGTATGTAACTATGATGCCTATCCTGTCCTATGATGGTAAATCCATGCTACCTGTGTCCATACCTTCATCTGAGACTGTAGCATGTTTTTAGTCCTTATGCACTATGCATTCTCCTCCCCAGTTTTTGTTTCCTTTCTTTGTCTTCCATGATGTCTCTCTATCACTGTCTGTCCCTCTGGCTCACTCTGCATTTTTCTCTCTATCTCTCCTTTTCTAGGTGCTGGCTGCGATTGGATACATACTTCATCTGGAGCTTTATAGGCCCTGCTACACTCATCATTATGGTGAGATATATGCATGTTCACATACAGTAACACATGTACAGAGCTGACATGTTTGTGCAGGATTGACAGGTTACTTTAAGGTATTTATTAATCTCATGCAACATTTCCCTGAGCTCTTCAGCAGTATACAGTAAGTAGAAGCAGAAGGAAATTTATGTGTCAACTTAATACTTCCTACTCATGGAATAACACAAGTGGGTACACATTCCAACAAACTGGAAATATTTAGAGGGACATGGAGCACACAGGTTATGACCAGAGCTCAACAAGGTTATGTTGTTTTAAGCAATTATTTAAAGAGTCTGGCACTGTATTTCCTCGTGGGCAATTCATAACAAGGCAGTCCTGTTACACAGTAAAAAAAGGGAATACAGTCAGAAGGTATGTTGATGAATAATGCTTCATCAGTCAGCAAACTGTTTTGAGGAGTAGGAGGAGGAACGATTCCAACTTTGAACAAGTAAACAGAGACAGAAATAGAAATACTGTAGACAGACATACTAACAGTTCCTAACCTTCACAG
>OMLM01020712.1:0-27493 GCA_900302695.1 Helostoma temminkii | reverse complement strand
CAGCACATCCCCTCTTAGTGGCAGAGGCTGGATGATACAGTGCACAATGCAACATGAGAATAAATGTAGAGGAGCTGTCATGATAACTCATCTGGTTTTCTCTAGTGTCTTATTGTGTACATGATCTGTCTCCCACCTAGGGAAATGCACTGAGAACACTTTTTATGGCCCTTTTGTCCACTAACTATCCTATAGTCATGCTTCTCTGCTCGAGTGTATTGAACTGCAGCACAATCTTCTACAAGCTATGCTGTTCTGTCTTTGATTCTCTCAGTCTGTCCCTGTCTCTCTCACCCCCTCCCTTGGCCTGGATGCAGTGGCTGCAAGAATGACTTGTCAAGCTTTTTCTTGGCTTTCACCTCAAACTATGTTTGCTTGTTTGATTTACTTGTACTCTTATCTCTCTCTTTCTTCCACACACTCACTTTCCACCTCAATCTACCTTCCTCTTTTTCCTTCTTGCTTACTTCCACTCTGCAACGTCTACACGCTCTCTTATTCAACCTTTGTCTCTGCCCTGCCTGTTTTTCTTGTGTGCTTCCCTCTTTTTCTCTCTTGACTTGGCTGTTGCTTTTCCTCTCTCTTCTCCTCTCTACTTGGCTGTTGCTCTTCCTCTCTCTTTCTCTATCTGCCTATACCAGGAGCCATGGCTAATCATCTTATAACTAATGCTCTCCTTCGTCCCCATGGTACTAACAATCCTTATAACACTCTCCTGGGGGACTCGGCAGTCTATAACAACCCAGCCGTGGGCATGTACAACACCCAAGGTGTGCCTCATGTTCCTATTATATGAGTATATGAGTTATTTTTTGACCACATAATGTATATTGTGAATGGTTGTTTCATTATAAAATGTTTGCTAGCATGATACATTCTTGGTTGCATAGCTGATCTCGCCTTATTATGGCTCTCAAGTGAGGTGATCAATCACACTGCAGTAATCTTTCACAAAAGGTACCCGCTGGGCAGTTCAATGTAGAGATGAAATTTTGTTGATGATTCATGTCCACATGCTGATTTATTGTGTGCTTTGCATACTGCAAATTTACCTTCCATAACCAACCTGAGAGCCATGAAATATTTTAACAGTTTTGTGTAAATGTTTTTTATCGTGATCTTTGTTTTGCAGTTTGGTTGTGTATTGAAGTTCTGCATGTGTACTTACTGATGTGTGTTTTTAGGTTTTGTTTGTTTTAAATAAATAATAAAATGTTAAAATGATAGCTGCCAGGTAACAACTAGGCCCTTTGCTTTATGTCTTTTCAAGAGTCATGGTTTCTTTGTTAAACATTTTTCATCACGCCTCCAATTACTGTGCAACTGTTGATTTTGTAGCTGCTGAACTGTGTTTCTCTCAGTGTATGAACTCACTTCTGTTTCTCTTTTCTCTCTTTCCTCATGCTGTCCATTAGCACCTTACCGAGACACAAGTATGGGCTAAATTAATACTCAACTACTTCAATAACATTGACTTTCTTCTCTCTTTTCTTCCAAAGCACTCTGCCTAACATTTTCAGGCCAATCTGCAGCCAAACAGCAGTTTTGTTTGGCTGTTAGCCATGTGAATGTTTTTTTTTTTTTCAAATCATCAGTCAGTTGTCTTATTTGGTCTTTACACAGTTTTAGAGTCATTTAAAATCTCTTACCCTTTTTTAATATATTTATTATATCAAAATAAAACATTTCCTCTGAAACTCATTGAATTTAAAAATCATGGATCAAATGTTCAAATTGACATTTGAATAATGCAATGGAGATGCAATAGGTTTGCCCTTAAAATCATTGCCAATAAAATTGCTTTAAGTGTTCATTTACAGTATTTTATTTTGCTAAACACTTGTTTTCTGTATTGCTGCCTGTAATTGAGAGAAGAAAGTCCTTCTGAGGTTTCTCTTAAATAAATTATGGATGCTTCGAGCATTTTTCTTTCCAAGAAATTATCATTGTTACTTTTTTAATCCTTAATTCACAGCGCACACTATGATATCAAAAAATAATTAAAACTTTTCTTCTAAATCCACTTAGTTTATTTAAGGATTCTAATAATTATCATTTTTTAATTATTTGGTCCTCAGAGGGCATCTTGAACAACGCAAGGGACTCCAGTGTTATGGATACACTCCCTCTTAATGGTAACCATGCCAACAACTACAGCATGGCCAGCAGTGAGTACCTGAGTGACTGCGTCCAGATTCTGGACCGTACTGGTGGCTACGGCACCCACAGCAATCACAAGGAGACCACCCTGGAGAAGAAGATCCTCAAAGAGCTGACCTCTAACTACATCCCATCCTACCTCAACAACCATGAGAGAGCCACCACCGAGCGCAATCACAATCTGATGAACAAGCTGGTTAACAGCAGCATGGCCAATGGAGGTAATTGCTTTCAGGTTTTGACAGTCTTATGTGAGGGCTTGGCCAGCTTTTGTTAAATGATAATTGAACATTGTCTTGGAGCACTGCTTTATTCACAATTTTGATGTGTAATCTCTTTTTTTGCCTGCAATCTAAGGGTGGATTCATATTTGTAGTAAGGTTCAATTCCCAAACCTGAAGAATGCACTGTACTTGAAAAACAAATAGTATTGATAGCAATATACACTATTGTCAATTAAACCTGTAATAACTGCTATTTTGGCACTGAACTGTGAACACAACACACTACATAAAAAACAGCTGCCTGCTGCTGGGACCAAATGTTATGCTGATGAAAGGTGCGCTGAACAAAAAACTGTGTAGTTGCATCCTGCAATACCACAACGAGGTCAAAGAGGCTGAAGCCCTTTTGTAAGGCTAAGGGAGTCAGTTAATAATTCTCTGTGTGTTTGTTACTATGATCAGCATCTTTCACACTACATATAGTAATTGCTGTAATAGTACTAATAGTAATTGTAAAAGTAATAGTTGATTCACTGTTTATATAACTATTATCACAGCTTAACAAATCATATTATATTTTATTACACGTTGTCTACACTGAAGCACTGCTCTCTGATCAAAAATAATGATTACCCATTTGCTATAACCACTATTCATGTTTGATTCTTTCAGGGAGCATGGCAGGAAGCAGCAGCAGCAGCAGCAGTGGGGTTGGTGGGTGTGTAGGCAGCAGTAAAGAAGACAATGGTCCCATGGTGATGGACAACCCTGCAGCCTTCCCCCATGAGGAGAATCTTGGTTTGGAGATTATCAGAGAGGAGTCCAACGCTCCACTCTTGCCTCCACGGCCTCCTCCGCCAGACAGTCACCCCCCGCCTCCACCTCCTCCCCACAGCTTCTCCAGGCCACGGCACATTCCCCAGGAAACCAGTGAAAGCTTCTTCCCCCTGCTGACCAACGAGCACACGAACGAGCACATGCATTCACCCAACCACAGAGACTCACTCTACACCAGCATGCCAGTCTTGACGGACCTTCCAGATGGGCAGATGAACGGTTTAACAGACGGAGAGGAAGACAGCTCTGGGGAGCTGCAGCCCTGTAAGAGTGCCACTGCTCCAGAACTGGATGACGTCTACTATAAGAGCATGCCAAACCTGGGCTCCAGGAATCACCTTCACGAGCTACAAAGCTACTACCACATGGGTCGTGGTGGCAGCGATGGATACATGGTTTCTGGGAGCAAGGAGGAGTCTGATTCGTCGCCTGAGGAGCCACCAATAGACCCTTCCCACCTGGTTACCAGTCTATAGAGCCAATCAAGAGACTTCTATCCCTCTCCAACCCACTCTCACACTTCCAACCTTCCAGTTAAAACATTCTGTGTTGTTGACTGACAGACTGAGCTGGCCCACCCATGGACTGGTGTACTGTGTACGACATTAACTGTGGTTCATGACAATATGGTGGAGATGCTGCTGGTCAAATAAAGGCAGAGTGAATGTATTGTCATAAATGGTGGAGATGGAGAGGGCGGTTCTGAGAGACTTTGTGTGAACATCAAACAGAAATGAAACTTTTAATCTGGAATGGAACGGAAAAGGGAGGGATTCTGTAATTTTACCCTACCTGTTACTTTAATTTGGAATCTTGGATTGACTGTAGCCCTACAAGTTCCCCAATATGGACCTCTAGCAGATCATAGCAAATAGTCTCCACTACCACCACCATATGGGCATGGCCTCCAGCCCTGGTTAAAGGAGCTGCCTTTCTGTTTGTCTGTATGTCTGTCTGTCTGTCTCACTCTTAAAGACTCACGCTGGGATGATGTCTTCACCTGTCCAAAGGTTTGAGCAGGATATTAAACTTTGGTGTTCACAACATAAACTGGCTCCACAGAGGCCTGCCCCACTACCTGCGCATCAAGTGGAGGATGTATAATATACCGTATGCCCTCACTACTGATCATCCCCAAAACTGTTACACTGGGCAACTGAACTGCAACCATATTGCGCTGATGTTCTGAATTATTTGTTTGTATCTGCTAAACTGGAGTTGTGTCTGGGCTGGTGTAACATTCCTGCAAGTTGTAGTGACTGCGGCTACTGTGTATTTTACTGAAAACAAAGAAGGAAGATTACATTACAACAAACTGATCTAAAAAAAAGAATGGGTTCTGTTTCTTCTCCTTTCTTCTGTAAAGGTTTTCAGTTATCAAAGGATTACGAAGAAATCACAAACTGTTTCTATGTATTGTACAGAATACAGATACAGATACAAATGTTGCATATGACCAAGTCTTTTATTTTTTAATTTTAAGTTGCAAAACTTTTGTCTGTGGAACTGTTCTGAATTGTCATGATATGTTCTGGTCATGTGTAGACTACAGAACAAGCAAGGAACAATCTTTCATATCACTCTTTCATACATACAGACACAGTTAAGCACTCCTTAATTAATATGCATATACCCTACACACATTTCATTCTGGTCCTTTTATATCAACACAACTGTCACTTACATTTTGCAGATCAGCTGTTACTATATACTTTACCACTGTGTAGATTTAAAACAAGGGGAAAATGAAGTGGCCGTGTTATGAAGGAGATGGTAACTATGGAAATGCAACGTTTTAGTCTTTGCTGGAACAATTTAAAGTCTCATGTCATTTGTTCTTAAATAAAGCATTTCCTATCTGTAGGCACAACAAGGAGCCAGAGTCAAAAATTACAAATGCACCAGATATTTGGAGTTACATAAAAATGGTTTTTGAAGCATATATTGTCTATTGCCAAATACTCTATAAATTGACATGACCTTGCTATGCTGGTTGAGATCTTACTGTACAGAAAAGAATGAATAATAAATGTCATTCTCTAAACTTAAATAAGAGAGAAGTCCCACTGTTTCCACTGTTTGAAAAAGGGTCAGTCTCACCTGTGAAATGCCATGAATACACTATATATGTGTACTGAAGATGTGAAAACTCTGCAGCACTGTCCAACGTGGAAAGCCAATGTTTACTTATTTACCATAGGAGGAAAATTTCATAAGTGTATGAACTGTAGCTTGCACATGTACCCCACAAGGCCCCCTCCATGTCCCCAAGAGAGAAATTATTTATTTATCTGTTTATTGGTTTAAAGACAGCAAAACAAGCTCAGAGGAAAGAAAGCTGGCTTTAGGCAGGAGTAAATAAAGTAGCACTGGGTTTGTTTTTTGTTTCTTTTTTTAAATTATTATCATGATTATTATTACAATATAATTGCTAATTATTTATTCTTTTTGTATGGGTTCCAAGTTGAATGATCTCATAACTAATATTTGTTGTAACAGTGAAAGTTGTTTGCCAACAAATAAATTACTGACATAGCTTTGCGGTCTTCCGCCTCTTGAGTGTTATCCGTTATTACATCGAAATTGAATGCAAACAGGGAATATGACCCACCAGTGATTTCACTCGCACCTAAGAGTATGTATGCCAGCAGACATTTTGCTACATTTGTTTTATTCAAGCTTGAAATTTTACATTTCTGTGTAAATCTGTCAAACAGCTAATGTCTGTCAAAGGTAGACAGTGTAAGAACACTGCAGTGAAGTGCAAACAGTGCAGAATAATTTTAAGCGCATTATTTTGGAATGATCTTGACTGTTTGGCAGCTAAATATGCATTTGGAAAACTGACCCACAAGAGTCAGGTAATAAAATGATTTACTTTCAGACAAACCATCTGAAAGTATCTGCGAAGTAGTTATGCACAACATGAAAACACCTGTGCTTGTTGAGCACAGGTGTTCTTCAAATAAGCCATGACCTATTGATGACATGATTCTTGGTGTAATGCGTTTCCTTCCCTCCCTTCCTCTAACCCTCCTGCAAACACTGCAGAGAGGAGAAGACAGGAGTTATATTGGCTGTACATGCCATGGTTCTCAGAAATCCTGCAGATGTTACTGTAGATGAGACCACCTGAGACCTGTTAGCTTGGCAAGACTTGTTATTAGAGTTTCAGAGTAAGCTGGAGTGCCTGGCCTCTGAGTTGACTAGCTGATAGCCACGGTACTGACTAACAGCTAGGAGGTGGTGGAGAAATTGCAGGGTCCTTGGCCAGGTTCGTATCCTCTCAGTGGCCCATTGTTAATAATGCTTTTTTCAAGAGATCCTAGATTCTGAGATGCTCTACAGTCAAGGCTACCATGCTGCCTACAATTAAAGATAGGAAAAAATGGGGGTGATAGGAAATCTTCTCTACTGGCTTCTTAGAAAATTGAGGCAGGTGTTCAGTCTGTCTACCATGACTAGTGCTGACTGCTACTGAAGGGTACAGGGTGTGATCCTGCAACTCAATCCAGCAGTCAGTACTGTCACAGTCTGACATTGTGGCGCATAAAAAAACATGCAGTTTACTGTTGTTTTTTCAAAGCATAGGGCCTGTCACTGAGGTCCAGTCCTTCCTACTGGATTATGGATATTCCACAATAAGTCTACACATGTGGCGTATTCTGCCTGTGGCATATTAAACCTCTTGCACCTTCCACTCTGGCTTGGCATCTCCAACCACCCTTGGGAAACAGGTGCATAGTGTTGCCCAGCAATAGCTATTCTCAATGATTCCCTGGTGAAGTGTGGAAAACCCCAGAAGAGGCATGACTAGTTATCTTTTCCATTCAGTGTTGCCTCTGGAGGGCAGGACTGATAATTCTCTGCACACCTCCAAGTTGGCAGTAGAGTCTTGCAAGACTGACAGGACGTTGATAGAATCTGACACATCTGCTTTATCTAGCAGTATTTGTTTGTGGCAGT
Organism: Helostoma temminkii; assembly: GCA_900302695.1. Classification (NCBI taxonomy): domain Eukaryota; kingdom Metazoa; phylum Chordata; class Actinopteri; order Anabantiformes; family Helostomatidae; genus Helostoma; species Helostoma temminkii. Next base: position 20,306 of record OMLM01020712.1, on the reverse strand, counting down.
ACTTGAGAGCCTAAGGGCTTGTGTATAGCGAAGATTTATAAATTAGTTGTTCACAGTGGGCTGCAGTCCTTCAAGTGTATTTGCACTTCTTTTCTTAGGAAGGTTGACATCAAGCCTTAAACTGTTGGAAGGCAGCATTGCTGTGGTTTCTGGCTGTGTACAGATTCAACATACAAAAGTGATTTGTAACAGAGCAGAAAATAAGAAAGAAAGAAATACAATATTGTAACATACATTTACAGCGACACTTTTCAATGGATTCGCTGTTGTCGGAGTAAAGATGATAATACTGCTGCTTTCCTGGAGAGATTACAAGAGTCCTCAGTAGAAAAAGCATTTTTGCAGATCCTAGCATGTTGACAAGATGCTGCAAGTGTGTGTTAGTCTTTGGAGAATTTAGGATTATATGTTTAACCACAGTCTGACTGAAAAGTCCATTTCTTACCAGCTTAAGGCCAAGCTGAGATCTATTCCATCAAAATGTCACCGAATGACAAGCTCACAAGTGGTTTGTAGTCTGTGACCTGAAACCCACGCCCCAGTAGGTCTGGCATTCAAAACTACAGTATATTGAAAAACAGTGTCTCTCAGAAAAGACACTACATGCAAGACACTGGTTTGTATTTGTTGTAGCTATACAGTAGATTTTAAAGGAGTGGTTGAATGGTGGTACATTTCTATTATAAATGTGAAAAGAAAAATATTTTTTATCTGGCCTGGGATGTATATCAAAACCTTCATTAAACTGCCACGTGTCCTTTTGTTTATAACAGTGCCACCACAAATGCTTCTTGTGAGACAATCAGGCATAATCTCTGCACAGTAACTGTGTATTGTTGAGGACTTTCACAGTTTCATATCTGCTTTGATCATTGATCCAGTTTATGGAAAGGGAAGAAAAGAAAATAACTGAGTAAGTGGAGTTGGAATATAATGAAAAAGGGGGGAGACCAGCAGAAAACAGGGAGCAGAAATGAACGAGGAGTACAGTGAAAGAAGCACACAAAGAAATTATATTTAAAAAAAATCTATTTTAGTTTTCTTTCAAACTAACTAGAGCCACCTAACACTCAGACTCCCCGTGTCTCTCCTTCCCTCCCTCTCCCTCTTTCCCCACCATGCCGCCAGTAGCAGGCTGATTAAACGAGCATTGGTCTATGTGGGTCATATCTCTGCTGGAGTGCTCTGATCGGTTAGTGCTGCCTGGCTGTGTTATCTTCCCGCTCTCTCTGTTTCCTTCCTTCAAGGGAAAGCATTCAGTATGTCTTACAAGGTGACATGTCTCTCAGACTCTGCTCAGAGACCAAAGTCAGAAGACTGCAAGGATGAGCAGGAGTAAATTAAAAGGTATCAATCTGCTTATTGTATATGATTAATTAATGACTGTGGCAAGCAGCGAGAATCTAAATGTGGCAACTACAGAATGCAGGAACTACAAAAAGATAAACCGAGCAAGAAGTGCGTAATAACGAATCCTTCCTGAAAAGCCCCTCACAGCCTAAAATAATTCTGAGTTGTTGAAAAAGTACATGCTCAGAAATGTTCTAGCAATTCTTCAGACTATATTGTGTGAAATAGCAAGATGAAAATGTTAAACAAGAAACCCAGGTTGTTGTGGAACAATCACAAGACGCAAAATCACAAGTCAGTTACAGAAGAATAATATTTGGCATTGGGTCTCCTGCACATAATACTGATTTTGACAAATAAGTCAAGATCCAGTTACTGGTATTTTGCACAAAGTTTGCTGATAAGATGTTTTAACTGTGTTTAGCTTAAAGTAAACATTGATTGACAGCCTTATATTTAAAACTGATCACCGTCTATAACCAGGCACGCCAGTGGAATGAATGTTAGCAATGAATGTGAACGAATGCCATGGTAATAAGCAGCCCCCATTGTGAAACTGATATTACATTGTGGTCTCTGTTAATTAAAGCAACTATGACATTTAAAGCAGCGTTTGAATTTGATTAAATGTGGAAAATCAGCCCATCCATATACAGTATGACATTTCAAGATTTCCATCCCATTTCTTTCTTCTGCTCTGTTAAACACTATAAAGCACAAGAAGCACATTTCAAAGCAATTCTGGAATCTAGTTTAGATTGTGATGGAACCAAATGGGACACGTGACCGTGTATTCTAGAGTCCCTGGGCTGTCATTGGAATTCATTGTATTAAATTACACAATTTTAATTGTATTGTTCTGGAATTTCATCTGTAACATTGCAGCCATTCCTCAGCTGATTAGACACTTGCTGCAGAAAATGTTAATTAGGCCTTCTCTAAGCCATATCATATTAGTTTCTGAATGACTAGCCTTGTCCTGACCTCTGGAAACACGTCGGAATGCTGAGTGGTCCCTCCACTGATGTATATGTGCATGTACGCATGTGTGGATGCACAGTGATGTCTACGCTAACTCATCTGCTTGCACTGGCCAGTCTGTGTGCTGCTGCATGTGCATCCTTGCTCGTCACCTCAATTTTCGGCGAGAGTGCTCAGCGGAAGAAAAACAGCACACAGTCCACCCTAAATAATTCACCCCAACTAGCAAAAAGAAAAAAGACAGACCTTAGCAAAAAAGTGACAGTGGGTGAACTACAGCATGAGAAAGACAGGGGACAGACTAACCATACATGCAGTGGCTTTTTTGAGGTCACATACACCCCCATGCATGTTTAATTGGCTTTGGGATGGTGTTTCTGCTGCCTGTACTGTGAGTCAGACTCACTGTGCCTTTTCTGGAGCGTGGCTTTTCACAGAGGCTCAGCAATGGAGATACTATTTTAAGAACACATTAGGAGCCCAGAAAACACTGACATTTAGACTATTGCTGGGGTGGCTGAGAGAGGGAGAGGGCTAGTCACTAGAGTATATGACAGATAGACACTGGGTTACCACCACTGTGCATCTGTGGGGAAAGGTAGTACAGTAGGCCAAATCCATGTCAGATTACTTTCTGAAACTGATTCATTTGTTGTTTTAAATGAATTTCGCTATCACTATCAACAAAAGCTGAATAGACTGTCCCAACTGTGCAAATCAGACATTATTCTAACTACATAATAGAGCAAAGGTTCAAATGAGGAAACACTTTAATATTTTATTGTGGACACACAAGGGGAATGCCAGTGTAAATGAAAAGATGAACTGTCAACCCTCATGGTGCTCAGGAACATTTTCCTGTGGCAACATCCTGGAGTGCTTTTAACACCTACAGTGTGCAGTGACTTACCAATGTGGGATCTTGTTTACTTACATTTTGCATCTGAGCTCTGTGATAGTTTGTGCAAAGGTGGAGTCAATGGATCTAAAAAGTTATGATAACAAAGGTACCTTGCAGGTACCCTCAAGTGACTGAGCTGTACATGCTGTTATTTGTTAAGACTGAAATGTATTACAGTACTGCTGCTGCCAGTCATTACACAGAACTGCATGGAAAGTAATTTGTCACCTGGCGTAATGCTTTTTACATTTGATGCCCTTTATAGCCACATGATGACTTTGCAGTAGAAGAAAATTGTGATTTTGTGTTTTTAAAATAACAGTACAGAGAGGTTATTGCTTAGATACACCAGATTATCAGTTTAAAATGTTTCATTCACATTCCTATCTTATGTTCTGAGTTCATAATTTCTTCAGCATGCTGAATATTATGCGGATATTGTGCATTTTTCATCTTTTTATACTGTGTGATTACACCAGCCTCATACTAAATAAAATTATAGATAATAGGTCAGGTAATTGCATGTGGTTATTAGTTGTAATACTGATTGTAGCTAATTCCATACATCTTAGGTGAAAGTACATAAAAAGACATTTCCCACTGGACAGAAAACTAGCTCTGGTTTAACTCTGAACTCATATGGCTGTGACCAAACAAATAATTATTAGAGGTGTGTCTAGCAAAAGGAAATATGTCTGTGTCCAACTATTCTATATTGCAGTGCAGAGAAACAGCATGCACAAGCACTTTGCAGTTACCAGGATAGCCTCTACTTTATTGGTTATTTTCTAGCCTCGCTTTTCTTTATATTTCTATTTCTGTCTGAATGCTTTGAAACGCAATGTAGCTTTCTCAACACTTAGTGTTTGATAGAGCATTTATGTACAAAACTCACCTTTAACTTTCCTACAACTTATATTTGGTTTGTTGCTTTGCTGTTGGTAATGTTGCGCATATGCACTTTTTCTGACCCCAATTAGAAAAGCACACACACACAGTCATTGTCAAACAAGCTGTTTGTTTGTTGGGTTCATTTTATCAGCATAAATAGTGGACATACAAAATAAGCATCCAAGGTGCAGACTCTGCTCTGTCTGTCTTAAATAGCTCTTTTTAAAGCACTGGTGCAAAGCTCAGTTAGAAATATAAATGAACAAATAAGATAAACCATGTGTCAGAAGCATTTGACAAGAGGTAATTAATAATTACTTCAATTGGGTGATTTGAAATGTGGAGATCAATCTTCATGTGATGTGAAATTTACTAGATTTAAATTATGTTTAACATGTATTAAATCAGAATGAATCAATATGATTCTCCAAACAGTTTTTAATGTATTTTGAAAATAACTGGGATGTATGTGCATGTCTGCAGCAGCACAGACAGGAGCAGTTTCTGACTGGGACAGATAATAGTTTTTGTTTTCATGGGCTTCAATTGTGATGGGAAAAGAAAAATACAATTATGTAGGTGTAATTTAAAATGAACAGGAAAATCTGTAGACAAGAATACAGAAAAAAATCACATAAAGTAAAAGCAAGAAAAAAGTGAGTAGAAACAAAGCTCCCTAGCAACAGGGCAGTGAAAGAAGTAAGGTGTGAATGATGTGCAGGCATGAAAAACATGAGACTAACAGGAGAGGAAGCGCTGTATCTCCACATAACACAACGGTCCAGACTAGTGTCTCTCAGGGGCCCAATCTCCCTTTTTCTTCTGATTGGTAATGAGGCGCAGCTGCCTTATAGTGGGCCCTGCAGGCAGGGCCTTGATTGCTGCCACTTACTTGAGCAGGCAAAATGTGGAAAAGACGACTAGATTGCAAAAGGAGAGCAAAGACTGGGGACTTTTAGTAATGAAGAGTTCCCAATCTCGGTTATTATGATTCAGAATAGTATACTCAGCTCAGGTTAATCCAGTACACAAATAGTTATGGTTTGCCTGTTATGCTTTCGTAACGAATGAGCAGTTATTTTGTTCTTTTTATCTTCTTTGGGGATAATGACTGTTGAGGAAATAAGGTGGAGTTTCACATATACAGAGGAGAGGAGTCCAGTAACCAGTTGAGAGGTATGCAACAGCCACTGTGCTAGTTCAGATCAACTGCCTCTTAAATGAGCATATTTGTGGTGATTTATATTACTAATTGTGTTCTGTATTTTTAATGTGTTAATCTTTCAATTTCCTATCACTCAGATGAAGTTTCTCTACAAGACCTCAGTCTTGTAGAAACCTAATCTACAAAAGATTTCTGGGCACACACATAAAGCATTTGCCAGAGCATTTGGACTCACAGGGTCTCAGTGGGTCTCAGGGAAATAGGAGTCCTTGTGTGTATCTGCAGAAGTCTAACTTTATTCCATCTTGTAGGCATCAGATGACATATTAATTACAGTATGAGTCAACATGGCTCAGATCACAAGAGTCAAACAAAAAACAATGACCACAAGTGATACAGTTAGGATGAAGTGAACAGATGATGAATGTGATTGTTTTTGTTTATTTGTTTACTGCTTGGCCCCTCCTTCTCACAGCTGTCATCCTGACTGTCTGGGGGTGGCAGTTTACCACTGTATATTTGGATTCTTAGGCTGTTGTTGTTTGGATATGAATCACGAATCCTTTTCTCATTCCCTTCAGGAGATGCTGGGTGCCAGTTGCTATGGCTACAGTACATCGTGGCTCAGAGAGACACCTTGCAAGATAAATTTGACCAGTGAGACTTGTTTCTTTTGTCTGTCTTTCTCTCTTTCGCTAATGCTGTTCTAGTTGGCCCATAGCCTATTTCACTCCTCAGCACCTTGTGAATAACCCTTTTATTAAGTAGAGGATGTTTTGTAAGAATTGAGGGTTCAAGTGGCAGTTTGAGTAAGTGAGGTTTCAAGGTTTTACTTTTACATTTCTACTAGAAGTTTTCAAAATATATAAAAAACATTTTAGGGAGAGTATTTTGCATGACATTATTCTTTTAACGTGGAATGAAATGAAAACTCTACATATAAGTTCTAGTTAGGTTTCAGAAGATTTATGTGAGCTATAGTTAGTTCACATAAATCATGAATGCAAGAATACTGAGCACCTACGCAGAACCCCGGAAAACAAAGTGTTTGGCTCAGTAGTTTTGGCGCAGAGCAGGTTAAGTATGTGGGTTGAATATTGGGTGCAAACATTTGCAGGCTCATATCACCATCCTGCATGTACATGCATTATTTGCATAGATCACAGATATTTGCATAGAATCAGTGTGTGAGCCATGTTGGTACAGTAGACTATTGACAACAACCAACAGGTATTTTGTGTGTGAAAGGGCTGTGTAAATGTTGGAGTCTGCAAAAGAAATAGCAGAAGCATCATCAAACATTCAATTTGATTAAATTTCTACTAGCATGATTACCTGCTATAATGGATGTGCCTGATTGAAAGACTGTTAATTAATTTCCACAACCACAACATAAGCACATGGCACACGCACACGCACACACACACACACACACACACACACTGTATATCTCTTACTGCTTAAAACGGATGTTTAATTATGAAAATTTGGCATCTGCGTGGTGTACAAAAATGAAAGGTTGTGCATCTTGATTGGCTGCTTGGTACTTCCTGAACTGGCTTTGTAGGAACTAGATTCATCGAGCCCTCCCTCGGCAAACAGGACAACACATTTGTCAACTAACTGCAACAGCTCATCTAAATTTAAAATGTAATTTAAGAACCATTCAAATGTATAAGCCGCAATGCACCTCATAATATTAACAATTTACCAACACATTCTCAGCATGAACGCCGGTCACCTGGGTGGGTGTGTGTGTGTGTGTGTGACCATACTTGTATGTGTTTTGATGAATTGCAGACTTTTTTTTGCAATTGTTCAACATATTCGTAAGATCTGGCCGAACCCACACGTGTTGACACTACTATAGGTTGTTAGCTGTTCGAACTTCACGGCCAGAAAAAAGATTAAAAAGCCGATTGTTTGCTGTAGCATCCAAGGACTCTTCATTATGTATCTGCTGCCTCTTTTCAAATCACTGATGCAAGAAGTACACTCTCACATGACGGAGAGAGCGAGAAAGCAAGAGAGGGGGCATATATGTGTGTTGTGTGGAGGAATTGAGATCCTTGTACTGCTACGTTCAAACAAAGGTTTCCATGGCAACTACATGCACCATTTGTGCCCTTATCAAAACTCAGGGATGAAGTGCCTCAATTACCCCTCATTCTCATTCACGCACACACACATGCACACACACACACTCTTAGCTCTCAGAGCTGCAAGGGTATCACTACCTTTGATTGAGAATCTCTTTATACAAATGGTGCTGCTGTATGTTGAGGGACGAGATGAGGGAGTTGATCTCTTGGCTGTTTGACTCAGAAAAGACTCTCAAGGACGGATGACAGTGGTTGATTACTGGAAAACAAGAAGGGAAAAAAACGACTCTCTCTCTCTCAAGAAAAGACAAGTATGTTTCAAAACAAGAGTCAGTCTTATTGCCTTCATAACATCATCTTCTTTTTACTTGGTGAATACAATAGAACTGCTGCTTCTGTTAAAATACAAATGTCTTGACAAACTAACGATGGTTCTCTTGAAGTTTCATTTGAAAACGTTGTCAGAAGAAAGCAGATAATACAATGGTGTGCGACTGGAAGAATGGGCAGAAAAAAGAGAAGGGAATCCAGTCTGAGATGAAAATATTATTGACTAAATTAATCCAAAAAAAAAAAAAACCCACTACATTGTTTTCAGCAACAGATCACAAGTTATGCAGATCAATTTCTAAACCCACAGTTGTGCCAGTGCAAGTCCCAGAATACTAGATATTATCTTTATTATTTAAGGCTTACAGCAGCTTGCAGCTATGAAGTACATAGGGCTTACCGATAGTCTGTATTACCTGCATTAGAATTTGTATAGTGTAATATGAAAAGTACCTAACATAACACATTTGCCTAAAATGGATGTAATGAAGTATTGAGTAGTTGTATTAAACTTGAGCTGGATGCTTATCATTTGTTCTTATTATTCATTCAGTACTCCCCCACTAGTTTTAACTTTTAATTAGTTCCACAGTATATGTTTAAGTGTTGTATAATGTAAAACATGCAAATCTACAAGCTGAAATTCCTAATCAAAATCAAATTAACTGAATGTGACTCAAAGCTGGTATTTCCATTGTGTTTTATTCTATAACAAGTAACAGGCTAATCTCTAGAAAAACCGATGAAGACAAGTAGAGAAGAAGAAACACATTGAAATAAGATGAAAACAGTAGAGGAAATTTGAGGGTTGAAGCTTTTACTTTCAGGTCATATGGTATACTTACACATGGATGCAAAAAGAGACAAAACAGACAACCAGTTCCTAACTCATTCCTGCTGATCCAGTCGTAGGACATGGCACAGAATGTCCAGTGTAGGACAACTGGGATTGCACAATCTTCAGAAGAAATCCATCCAAAAAGATCCCAACTATCATGCGGACAGACATATTTCTGTTTTGTTTTGTCCAGCAGACTGCTGGAGTACTGATACTCTCAATACCAACAGTTATCCTGTCACTCTACACACTCAGTGCTTTAGTCTGGTCTTTTGACATCACACAGCTGTGTGAAAAATGACTACATGCAACGTGTTCCTCTTTTTAAGACCGGTTCTGCCATCTCTCCTTGTCATTTTGAGACATCAATTCGTTCACATTGAAATATCAACAAATACCTGATGAAAAGCCTTTCTGTTTTGTACAGATGTTCCTGGTTAACAGATGACCAGTGGTCCACTGACTCTGCTGAAGCCTTGACTATTCCAGCAGTGCCCCCAGGCTTTGTTTTAGTTAAATGAACCATGAACATTGGTATCATAGATGTCCATGATGACCAGAGGATGAATCCTAATAAAAATTTTGGTTCATAAAAATATATCTTGACAATATCAGACAGCCTCTTAATCTGGCACAGACACTCATGAGCCACTGTTTGTCTAGTACCATCATCAAGTCAAACTTTTGATTTGTTCAACAGCTGTGCAAAGGGAAGAAAGAGGCCTCAAGCTTTTTTTTAACCACTTCATTTACTTTTCATATGAATGCCTATGAGTGCAACCTGAAAGCCTTCCAGGAGAGACAGTCTTAAAATATGAGTCATTACCCCCATATTTAAAAGATATGTAGATTCTATCTCCTTCCAGTGGCTCCAGTGCAGCTGATCATAACAGCTCTAAAAACTTTTGGTTTTAAATGCCATGCTGTACAAACCTGTTCTTTCATAGCATCACCCAGTCCCTTGTTCTGTTACATATCACATGCAGTACCATGTTCATTTTGTCCGCTGAGAAAGCAGAGTGGAAAGTCTTTGCTAGTATGGATCCATAAAGCCTTTGAGGTATGTATAACATTAGGAATACAAATTAACTGGTGATAGATAGTAACAAGAAATATAAAGTAACTGCATTGCAGCAGTGTGCATAGTGTAGCCATAGTTTCCTCTGTGAAAGTGAATCACCTTTTCTCCTAATTCTGTAATGAGCCGGCGTGGGCGGGTAATAGCCTTAAGAGAAGAGCTTACAAAAACAGCTAATATGCCACAGTGATCAAGCTGTGTGACCCTCTGACCAAATGGCACTGTTGACCTTTCTTTACGGATTTTTAATTCCACAAAGTGGTCTTTTTTGTACAAGGATAACTAAGCTAGTATAAGAACACAAAGACCACAAGGCCTCAAACCTCCAAAAAGCGAATAAACGAAAGTATTTTAAATATGTGGAAGCTTAAGGCTAAATTTGCCTTCAGTGAACTGCACAGCATTAATTCTCACACACACATTATATTGCATAAATAGATCCAAACATACATTTGCAAACTGTCTCTATGTCTCACACATACAGTACAAACACTGACCTACACACAGCCAAATATATCCACAACTCTAATACGCACATACAAACATAACATGCACACTATCACCACTATCTGCAGACTGATTGATGGCTTACAGATCTGCTGTGCTAAGCTTTAAATATCATACACTTGTGGGGGTCTCTCATCTTCTGCCACATGTTCATCCATTCACTGCCCCTGCTGTCATTCATGCGTGTCTGTGACTGTGTATGTGTGTATGTGATGCTCCGGTATGTCAACTTCTGTCATCATCTTGTTATGGTTATCAAGATAAGAGGCTGATGTTGTTGTGTGAACGTTTGTTTTTACTTAAGCTTTAGGCAACATTTTACTGTCAATAAATTATTGATCCTGAGACCTAATTTTTACATTAGATAATTCAAAACAGGGATCAAAACCTCAATGTGTCCCATAGGACGAAACCGACTCAGTTATTTTACAATATGTCGTGAATTGCATGTGCTTTAGATGTTTTTGCTTTGCAATTAATGCAGAGGGTCATTACGTGAATCATAATCCAAATTTATATTCCCTCCTATAAAGGGGGACAAGAAACATAGTCTTTATATAATGTTTTCTTTTATGAATAATACAGAATGAATGATGTTCATTGTACAATTTGACAAGGCTTTTATCACCTCAGTATGAACAAACTCTGTGACCTTACACTGCAATACAGTGGGTTGGAAATGGTTCAGTTTTGCTGATGTGTTAATAGACACATATACATTCATAAATGTGTATGTGCATGTGGCATTTGTTTGATACAGTTTCAGCTTTAGGGGCTCCATGCTGGTGGAGGCCTGTGGGTCCAACATCTGCTCACCACTGGTGGGAGACATGCAGAAAAACCCACTCTCTAGCTTACATCTCTCATCTCCCTTCTACTCACACCACGGCATCTCTTCCCACCTTCTTATCCCGTCTTCCTTCTCTCTTTTCTTTAATCCCAGATCTCTGCTTCCTCACTTTACCCAACATATGCCTCACCCTCTGTCTTTTCTTTATCATTTCTTCGTTCATGAACTCCCAGTACAGTGACATCTTTTTTATCTAATGAAGCCATGGAGAAAAAAAGATGGCTTTAAAAATCAAAACTGCTTCAAGAATTACAGAGAGCAGATGACCTAAAATGTAATACAAAGTCATGGATTGGCTTTTAATGGCACTAAATTCTCTATGAATATTAAAAAGATTTCTTAGAGTGTGCATTTAAGGAGATGTGTCATTGTAACTGCTGCCAAAAGTACTTTTCAACGTTCTGAATTTTCAATGAAAAGGAATCCAGTAAAATTGTTACAGGACTCTCTGGGATTCTTTAGAAATATTGTATAAGAAATACTTGTGTTTCTTGACATCCACAATGTGATACGGAAATTCGAGAAACACTCCTCACAGCGGTATGTTTCTAGTTTAATTGTAAAGAGCGATGTAAAGCATGTAAATAACAACTTTCGATTGTAAAGGATCCTTCACATCCTTTAGATTTTCTGTCATTGTTTGGGTCAAATGCTCCCCTGACAGGAGAAGAAAGGTCACAGACTTGTTGATAACAATTATTATCGATGGCAAAACAGCAGACACCAGTGTAATAGCAAATTTAAGATTCTGAATTTGGTCTAGCTTTAATGCTGGAAAGTCATCCTCATTCATTCTTTGTTTGGAAACCACAAGCAGCTTGGATGAGCCAAAAGAAGTGTCAGTCCAAGCGAATACTCCAGTTTCCATCTGGCCACTGGTCAGCTGGTACCACATGTCTGGAGTGATTTTGTTTTTTTAATAACTGGTCTGGTTTGAAGGTCTTATGTTCTTGCTGCAGGCAAAATGTTTGTTGCTGAATTTCACAATGGACCATGGACAGTATGTAGTATGTACTGTATGTAGGTTTGAGATAATATGTAAGTCTTGTATATGCTTCTCTCAAATTGTCTGAAGTTAAATTTTAATAGTGTTGGTGCATTAAAAGAACGCAAACTTTACCTTAGCAGCTGCTGTGAGACACCTCAATGAAAGCAAACTGATAGTTCATTGCTGTCTTTGTCACATATAGCATACGTAGGCTGGCAGGCCACCTGGACTGCCAGCCTACGTATGCACAATTCAAAATGCATTTGAATTAAGACTTTTGCCAAAACCAGACACTTTTGTCTGCCCACATATTCATTTTATGTCACGCTTTAAGTTGGAGTGTACACCAACACCTAGAAAACAACACCTCAGACCTCAAAGAGTCACTCCCACAGACACCACGGTTCCCAGCTGGCACATGTGCATTTAAAAAAATAACGTCTTTATGTACAAAGAGGATAAAATGAGCTTTGCCATTTCCACCAACTGGAGACAACAGAAATATCACCTATAAGTTTAGTAAACATTTTTCACATTTTTGTTCAAGTTTTATTAGGTTAAGACCAGGGAACAATTGTGATCAAAGATTAAAACAATTTTAACAGCTGAAAGAAATTAAATAATGGACAGTGATCTTCTATTCTATCATATATCATCTGACTTCATCCTTTGTTCCTGATATACTTATTCAAGACTTTAGTCAGTTCAGTTAAATATGTTCATATTCTGGTGTAGAATCTAGTGTTGATTTAAAGTCTCAGTTACATCAGCATTTAATATAGTAAAAGAATTCAGCAAAATGAATGCAATCACAGTATTTAGTGGACAAAAACCAGTATAACCTGCACAGATGGCTGTGCTCAAATCTCTATCTCCACCTCATGTCTATCCCTCCTGCCCTTCATTTCTCACTTTCTATCGCCACTTCTCCTTTCCGCTTGCTTCATAGTTTCTATCTTTCCCTCTTCAAGAGTCATCTAGTAACCACACTCTCCCACCCACCCGGAGTTATCTGCACTCCACCACATAAATTTAGTTAAAGAGAGAACGAGGGATGATACAACTAGAGAGAGAGAGAGACAGAGAGAGAGAGACAGAGAGAGAATGCAGGTAAGAAGGACTGAACGCCTACAGTACATGCATACATAAAGGCACCAGCACAGGCTGAGATACTGACACCCACATCCCATCTGTCACATGAGAACCTTACATCGATGAAGACATTTTTCTGTTGACATGACACTTTTCATTATCCTTTGTAGGGAAAGCTGCAACATAGACACACACGTATACAGACGCACCAACACACACAGGTGAGAAGTTTAATAATGAAAGCACTGCCTTCGCTGTCATTGTTGATCTATCTAGCTATCTGTCTACCTATTGCAAATAGAATGCAAAAATCTCTGATTCATACCAAAACTTTGGGGGTCACAGTTTGGTATGTGTTTACACGTGTGAAAACAAGGACATATAAAATAAATAATGTTCCTTTTAATTTTTCTTATCAAGGAACATCAAATGTTTCCATATGTTCAGATAGTAGCCTGTAAGAAAACTGAAAAAATTATTATTATTTCTTCTACTGAAGTAGCTAAATACAAAGTAATGTAGGACCACTACAGCTGTTTTATGTCAAACAGCAGTGATGAGGCTGGATGAATCTAGAACTAGAAGAAGTCTGGATGTTATAAAAACAAGGACTCTGACAATGGCTTCATTCAGCTGATCTGCAGAGATTGAAAAATGCTTTGACTAAAAGTATTTTTTTGCAGAGTCCTCCTTAAGTGAAGTCCTTTTTTCATTTTTGACAGTGTGAAATACACTGACTACTGAATCACTGCAGAGAACATGGTGAACATAAACTGAACTCAGAAAGAAAGACTGGAACAAACAAAAAAAACTGATTAAAACTAAAAATGTGATAAATGATGGGCAACAACAAAAATCAACTGGAAAATAACATGAAGCATGCTATGAAACAACACCATCATGCAGAAAACTTTCAAGATAATTTCATTTGATTTTCAAATTGCACAATAAGTGTTTTAATACACAGATAAAATGCCAACAACTCATGAAGAGTAGTAATGTGTGTTTTCTTTCTTGATTAGCTTCAACAGCCACATTGACATTCCCACAGCAGAAAGTAAACTCTGTAACCCCTAAAGCATCCCTAAAAAAATCCAAATAAACATTTACAGCAGTTAAATATGACTCAGTAAGTAACTGACTTCTTTGTCTCCTGTGAGCACCCCCTGTAGAAAGTGGAGGCAGTTTAACTGGACTGGGGTCTGTATGACAAGAAAGAAGAATAGAGGGAGTAGGGGAAGGCATGAAGAATGAGAGAAAGAGAAGCAACACCCACACTGCACCTCATTAAAGTTCTGAAACAGAGGGATCAAAAACAGTAAAACAATATTCACAGGTTTCTTTATTTTTTGTTTTTATACATTCTATACCTACTTATCCTATTCATAAGGATATTTATTTCACCATAAATTTGGTGAAAATGGCCCCTTTATTTAGATGATCTTTCCTGCAGCCCCAAGTCTTTCCATGACAACGGCACAGAATAATATTGTTGACTTGAATAAGATTTTAATATTGTAGAACACATTTTTCCACTTTCAACAATAAATGAACACAGAGTTGTCATAATGTTATGTAATTTGCCCTTGCACAAGAAAGCACAAGATGTCATATATCGTGTTTTCGGTGACAGTTTCTAAAGGCTGGTGTTCAAAAAATAAAAACTAATCTTTGGAAAGCTTTCTGTTTGTCAAGAGCCACTTCCTTACCTCAAACCTAGAGACAATCAGAGGCATATTTGCATCACTGAGTGCCTGCTGGAATTTGCAAAAATCACCATAATCCGGTGCCGGTTTGTGCATGTGTGTGTGTAAGTGCTGCCTGTTTGAATCTATGGGCATAAGTGTGTGTATTCACTTACACATCAAGTGGGACTCACTGTGTGTTGTTTCCCCTGACAAATCCCCCAGGTTGACAGATTACACACCTCTCTTTGCCTGTCAGACGCACATGCAGTGCATGCATGCATGCATTCACAAATGCGCTCAAACACACACACTGCACTGCAATAGTTGACTCACTGAGCTTCCCTGCTCTTTTGTTCCCGATACACCTGCTCAATTTACCACCTCCCACACACGTGCACGCACTGACACACACACACAAACTGATAAACACTCAAAGCATCTCCAAACAGCTCAAGCAACTATGAACTTAGTTCCCATGTGAGCAGCAGTGAAGGAGAAAAAACGAAAAAGAGACTGAATCAAAGAGAGAAGAAATGAGAGCAAAAAAAAAAAAAAAGAGAACAACAACCTTTGTTCCGATGTGTTTACCTTTTCTCCCCTTTTCCGTTTCCTCTCAGTTTTTCCCTCCTCCACTGCTTCCTTTTACTCTTCAATATTCCCAACTACTTTTATTTCTTTTTACCCTCGTGTGTTGTTTGCTTTATTCCAGAACATCCTATTTTCAGGTTCTCTTCATTGCCTTCTCACCTCTACCTTTTCACACTGGTTCTCCAATGCATACACCAAGATGTATGCGTTTGTTTTCGGTGATATAAATACATTCATCCATGACAGATATTTTGTTTACTTCTGGATCAGGATAACTCATGCCAAATTTAGCCATTGCTCCCTCTATTCCTCAGGATAATAGGACAAACATGAACATAGTGAGAGAACCTTGCCACAGCCAGATGTCATCCATTTTACATCTGCCACTGTGGCCTGCTTCTTCATCGTGTGCATGTGTGTGTATCCTCTCTAGTGCACAAGCTAGCCTGCTCATTTACTTTGTTGGCTGCCAAACAGTTAGATTTGCTCTCTGAGCACAGACATTTTCCCCTGCCAGAACAGTTTGTCCCAGTTTCCCACTGAGAAACTCCTATAGAAATGGTTGGGATGGGTGCGCATGTGTGGATATGTACAGACATTTAAATGTCTATACATGCGTAGATGAATGTACACTGAGGTGTTGGTGTGTTTTTCACTGTGTAAATGATGTCAGGATGTGTGTCCCCAGGGAATCAGGCACAGTAAGCACACAGTGCCTATAGATAAAAATGGCAAACTCTCAGAACCACATAAAGTTAGAGCTGCAAGGCATTCGTAGTTTGAGGCTATCTGCTAAAGACTCTCAGCTTTAGTCCATACACTGCCACTCTATCTCTCCATAACACACACACACATACACACACGTTTCTCTACCTCACATTATTGTGCTGTTATATTCCTAACATACCATCCCAACTAGCCCCGAGCTTAACTCAGGTCCGATTCAGGGCTATTTCAGCCAGAAAAGAATGGAATGGCCAGAGACATTAATGCAATCACACTACTTTTTCTTCTCACTAGAACAGTAGTGTTCATTGTTTTATTTCCAGTAATCACACTTACTACCATTAAATTAAAACCTTCGTCAGTATCCATGGAAAAAACGTTTGCTCATTGTTCTTGCTATTGTGAAGTGTAGTGGAAATGCCATTATCTTAATTTCTGCAATATCAACAAAATAATCTCACCTGTTTAATTGCAACAATCATAACTCTCTTCTGTCAAATAAAACAGTCCAGGTGAAAGTCCTCTATCTGTGGAAGCAAGCTCAACAAATAATCTGTTGAAGTAGCTCATCAGGAAACAGGTCCACATCACACTGGTGGTCCTGTTATGGATAACAGCGAGAATTCCTCCAGCATTTCTGAACAGGCTAATATCAGTTTTTGACAGGTAGAGAAGCGATAACACAGAGAAATGATGCATTGTGTCAGGTTGCACGGTGGAGGATACGCTGCCCATTTCTACAACGTCTGTCAAATTCTGGGCACTGACATTCAGACGTGGTAAGACTTCTAAAGCATATGGAGAATTATTACAATTGCTCCTAAATAGGTCAGAAATAAAGTAATCATGTTTCACTAATTAGAAATCAATGACTAAATAGTAATAATTACTATTCAAGACTGCATAATTTTGCACTCACGACACTTCAAGAACTCACAACAAACATCTTAAATCTCCTGAAACTTCTGCCACCTTAATAGCCCCTGCGTCCCAGGCACTTCTTACTGATTGGTTGCGGGGAATCCACCCACAGAATGGCAGGAATTTCACTGACTGTCCCTGGTCTGCTGGATATGCTGGATGTGCCGACAGTTCCCTTTACATCTATTTTGATCAGCCGTCCATCTGTCAGTATTAACTAATTTGATAGGGTGTCAGCTATGTGAAGGAGATGATATGACACAGAAACCGAAATAGATAGGCATTAAGTGAGTATTGATTTCACTTATACACTTATCATATTACTGAATATTGCATTTTCTTGTGTGTCAGGTTTAAAAGATCATCAGAGATTTCATTTTTTTAAATCAACAATTCAAGACAGGGGTTGTAATAATATACCTTTAAGTTAGAGGTAGCAGATGCATTCATCTTACGCAACTGCTCACAACTATTAATGGTGTTGATTGCATGTCTTTAGACCAGACTGATGTAACCAGAGCATCCACAGAAACACACAGAAAATGTTCAAATCTCAGAACCAAACTACACTGAAATTACTCAATTTCATATATGATCAATAGTGTTTCAGGTAAGGTGATTAAAGGGACATTTGACAATCAATAAGCCTAATTTAAATGAAAATATAGAATAACTAATAGAGACTCTTTAATATGAACAATAACTTTACTTTCATCACTTTCCATGTGAAGATTCAGTCCAATTTGGAAAACCTGCCACGTTCTTAGTTTAGTTAGGTGCTGTATTTAGTTTGAAGCTTAATGTGAGTTTAATAGTGTTAGCAATTTATTAACACTTGTTTAAAATAACAATAGTCTCTGCAAGTTGTCTGTTGCTTCAGCTGCACTTATCTTGGTTGGCAGCCTCATAATGCAGCATGAAGTATGGTTCTTGGAGAAGGTCCCGTGTGATCTCATCGAAAACACTGACAAACTGACCCAGATCCAGTGTGATCACTGGCAACGTTACGGATAACACCTTAAAAACAGTTCAACTTTTTAACAAAGCACCCAAATAAGTAAAATAAAACCAAATTCACTTGTTTGATGCTTTTGTGTTTGTTTCATACGTTTATTTTGATTATTTTTTCATGTTTACCAACCTATATATTTTGATAACTAAATACATTACTAAACTTTCACACTTCCTAAACAGGTACCTATGTTTACATTTACCTTCATATAAATTTACCTTTTACACAATTTAGTAGCAGTATAGTGTCAGCCTTTCAAGAGGCATTGACTTATACTAATTTTTGATCCTATGATATAGTTTTAACACTGGTGCATTTTTGATTATTATAATTATAAAAATGTTTGTATTTATATAAATGAATAAATGAATGTATTTGACAGTGTTTCCATTTCACATAAATTCCCCCATGTCCCTAACATAAGGACTTTTCTGACTGTTGCTGAAGCTTAGTGACTGTTACCAGCTGGTCATAAAGCTACAGGGAGTGGAAGCTGCAGAGTCTGCAACACAGCACCATGAAAATGTAAAAGTGCCAATGACTGCAGAAGCATTTGCCTCATTAAAAATATCCTAATATCAAAAACTTGGTAAACCTCCTGACACTCCTTGATAACGATGCAGAACTCTGCAAAACTTCCTTGCACCTTTGTGTACCCTCCCAAACTCTAAAACTAGGTTTGAAATTGTTCAAAATGAGACAATGAAAATCTCACAAATTGACAAAAAATACACACTGTGCACTCACAGAAAAAAAACAACAACACACTGAAGGTCCTTGTAGGCTGACTTTGTGTGCCTCTTTTCTATATCCATCATAACATAACAAAGTTGTACCACCATAAGTGTGTCTGATTGTAGCCATGGAGATGAACTGACCCTATAAAAAAGAGCCACAACCTCATTCAGCCATACCAACATAGCAAAGAATAACTATATCACTGATCCCCATCCTACACCCTAACACAAACCCATACCCATGTGCCCTATACACACACATGCCCTCAAAAACACACACTGGTAAACTGTAAATGCAGAAAAGAAGAGAAGAATAGTTCTATGTGTGTTATTTGTCCTCTATACTGGCATATAAAACTACGTCCCAACACCTGCACCTGACCTTCAGTGTTATTAAGGAGCCTTCCTGACACTCAAACAGCTCTTCCTTGAAGAAAGCAATTCATCCATTTTCCAATAACTTACCACCCTAGGCAATTATGTCTGTTTTTCTGCCACCTCTCTGCTTCTCAATAAAGTGCTCATAAATGGGGAGGGCAAAGATGTGAATCAAGGAAGTGATTTTGAAAAGATTGCTGGGTGTGTGAGGAAATGAGACGGTGAGAGCATGTGTGTGTGAGAAAGGAGTGAGATGGTTGCGTTAAGAGATGAGTGAAGATAGCAAAAGTGAAAGTGATATTAAAAAGCAGGAGGTAAAAGGAGAGAGCAGGCAGAAGCTGGGTAGCAGAAGTTGGAAATTTTTATGCGTCTTAAGCACAGTTGCTTTGTGTTTCACATTTTACAAATCGAAATCATAGCTACATTAGGTCACCTACAGGGTACCTTGTTTAGACTCTAGACAACACGCATTAAGGCATTATAATGAGTCAGAGATTTATGCTAAACTTACTCAATAATCCTCAAACACTACTCGTAACTGACAAACTAAGGATCCATTACTTTTCAGTATAATTCAATTGTATTTTGCTTGATTATTGCACAAGAGCACATATTATTACATAATATAATGAGGCAAAAATTGTATGATAGCATACAATAATGCTTCTTTATAGGTTCTCTTATTCACAAAGAATGAAAACAGCACAAAATAGGGACGGTTTACCAAGTGTCTATGAAGAAAGGGGTGATTATAAAAAGCAAACGTAGCTCAATGTAGTCAATTACTCTCAGTTAATCAGTTTAATAATTTAAATTAGTACTGGCTACAGACACTCCGAGTAGGTTTATAAAAAGAAAGGGTGTCAAGAAAATAAGTGTCAGTTCATTTTGTCCTACTGCAAAAGACTAATGAAAATTAGGCTAATTTTGTTCTCACTTTAACTCTATCTCGAACACACACACACACACACACACACACACACACACCCACACACCCGCACGCACACACACATGCACGCACATACTCACACACAGTTGCGTTTGTGTTCTCTCTGTGACCAGGAAAATGGAAACTCCTGTTCAGTATCACCTTTGTCTTTGTCACAGCAGCTGCCACATGTTATCTTTAAAGCTGTCCATGCAGACATCAGCACCTGAAATAACCAAGGCTGAACTCTATTCA
>OMLM01020711.1:0-18464 GCA_900302695.1 Helostoma temminkii | reverse complement strand
ATTTTTCATCATAGGTGCACTTCAACTGTGAGAGACAGAATGTGGGAAAAAAAATCCAGGAAATCACATTGTAGGATTTTAAAGAATTTATTTATAAATTCCTGCATAAAATAAGTATTTGGTCAATAACAAAAGTTCAACTCAATACTTTGTAATATAACCTTTGTTGACAATGACAGAGATCAAACGTTTCCTGTAGGTCTTCACCAGGTTTGCACACACTGTAGCTGGTATTTTGGCCCATTCTTCCATGCAGATCTCCTCTAGAGCAGTGATGTTTTGGGGCTGTCGCTGGGCAACACAGGCTTTCAACTCCCTCCACAGATTTTCTATAGGGTTGAGGTCTGGAGACTGGCTAGGCCACTCCAGGACCTTGAAATGCTTCTTACGGAGCCACTCCTTCGTTGCCCGGGCGGTGTGTTTGGGATCATTGTCATGCTGGAAGACCCAGCCACGTCTCTTCTTCAATGCTCTCGCTGATGGAAGAGGTTTTTGCTCAAAATCTCAAGATACATGGCCCCATTCATTCTTTCCTTAACACGGATCAGTCGTCATGTCCCCTTTGCAGAAAAACAGCCCAAAAGCATGATGTTTCCACCCCCATGCTTCACAGTGGGTATGGTGTTCTTGGGATGCAACTCAGCATTCTTCTTCCTCCAAACATGGTAAGTTGAGTTTTTACCAAAAATTTCTATTTTGGTCTCATCTGACCACATGACATTCTCCCAATCCTCCTCTGAATCATCCACATGGTCACGGGCAAACTTTAGACGGGCCTGGAGATGTGCTGGCTTTACCAGGGGGACACGTCTGGCACTGTAGGATTTGATTCCCTGTCGACGTAGTGTGTTACTTTGGTCCCAGCTCTCTGCAGGTCATTCACCAGGTCCCCCTGTGTAGTTCTGGGATTTTTGCTCACTGTTCTCATGATCAGTTTGACCCCACGGGATAAGATCTTGTGTGGAGCCCCAGATCAAGGGAGATTATCAATGACCTTGTATGTCTTCCATTTTCTAATAATTGCTCCCACAGTTGATTTATTCACACCAAGCTGCTTGCCTATTGTAGATTCACTCTTCCCAGCCATGTGCAGGTCTACAATTTTGCTCCTGGTATCCTTCAACAGCTCTTTGGTCTTGGCCATGGTGGGGTTTGGAGTCTGACTGTTTGAGGCTGTGGTCAGTTGTATTTTATACAAACAGGTGCCATTAATACAGATGACGAGTGGAGGACAGAAGAGCTTCTTAAAGAAGAAGTTACAGGTTTGTGAGAGCCAGAAATCTTGCTTGTTTGTAGGTGACCAAATACTTATTTTACGCAGGAATTTATAAATAAATTCTTTAAAAATCCTACAATGTGATTTCCTGGATTTTTTTTCCACATTCTGTCTCTCACAGTTAAAGTGTACCTATGATGAAAATTACAGACCTCTGTCATAATTTTAAGCGGGAGAACTTGCACAATTGGTGGCTGCCTAAATATTTTTTTGCCCCATTGTATACCCTATTAACACTGCATCACAATTCATTTTAATACAGAGAACACATTTGTCAACCGTAGAACAGAACAGTATTGCTTCTGCCGTGGTTTATAATGCATAATAATGAACAAACTTTGGATCAGTAAAATTAGGTCTGCACTGAAAACTAAAAGGTATTTGTTGCTCCCTTATTTACGACTACTATTACTACTGAAACTCTGTATCAGATAGCTGAATCAAAAAGTCAATTAATGCGGCACAATTTCTGAGAAAATCTTGATTCATCTGGAATATTATCAAGGCAGAGGGACCCCACTTTAATGCATGTGATCAACATGAAATATTTTTAGGTAATATATTAGTAAAAGAAAACTCCCAAATCTCTAGTAACATTGTTCCCTTTCAGATTTAGATGAACAAGCCATTGAAAAGTACCAATTTTTCCTTTGAATATATATATATATATATATATATATATACACACACACACACACATTATATATTTACACTTACAAAGTAGAAGAACTTTGGGGTAACAAAACTTGGGTATTTAGAGGTGATTTACAATTATCTCAATTCTACATTTGTATACTTTTATTAGAACAACAATCAAAATATCCATTTGGACAAAAACAAATTTTATGATTTTGGCTCTGTGCAATTCAATGGATTTGCAATGAAATAACCAAATTGTGCACATATTTATTTTTGCATTTTTAGCATTAATTTTATAGTTTACACAAACATGGGAAGAGATGGGGTGTGACTGTTTCATACAACAAAGGTCCCCATCCACTTGAACTGTGGTTTGTGTGGCTTGCGCACAAAGCATTAGGCTAGCAATTCCTTCTTCTATTCATAATTCCCAAATCTGCTCGACTTCCAAAGCTGCACTTCTGAGGTGGCTACACTGGCTTAGTTACTGTTACTACAGAACATGGTGCTTTCCAGTTGAAAGGATGCGAGTTGCCTGATAAGAGGGAATTCTTTGTGTGAATCCTTTCACAAACAGGAGGTCTATGCATCAAAATAATTGTACTATCGACAGTGCTGTGATAAATTATTGCCTGATTTTTTTTTTGCATATTTGTAACACAAACAATTCCAATCAAACAAAAATGTTATTTTTTACAACAGAGTAAATACAAAATGCTGTTTTTAAATGATTTCATTTAAAGCTGTCCAAACCTGCCTGGCCCTGTGTGGAAAAAGTAATTGACACCTAAACCTAGTAAGTTGTTGTGCTACCTATGCACGGCAAGTGCCATTAAGCATTTGCAATAACTGGCAATGAGTCTTTGCTATGGAGGAATTTTGGCCCACTCTTCCTTGGAGGAGGATTTGGGGGAATGCTGCAGGGAAAGGGTAGCAAAGTGTCAGGCAGGCTCGGACAGCTTTTTTCCCCTTAATGAATAAAATCATATGTTTGATGATCTAACTGGCTTAAGTATGGCAAATATGCAAAAAATAAATAAATAATTATAAAAACCCTACACAGTCTTTTCATTACACATTTCATTTCAAATCCACTGTGTTTACATACAGATCAAAAATGATGAAACTGTCCAAATACCTGACTGCAATTTCAAGACTAAAAACAACCATACATAATAATTTGTAATATCACATGTATGTTGCCTTACAGATACAGCCGTCAGAAAAATGCATCTTGAAATAAAAATTTTGAAAAACCTTTCCCAATCTAGAATTCCAATTAAAAAAAACAAAAACAAAAAAAAAACGGTATTTTGTCAGTTGGTTGAAATTCTTTTTTCTTCTGTAACTCAGTTGAAGGTGAAAAAATGAGCAAAGGGCAACCAGCTTGCTTCTTTATTCTAATGCATGTGCAGAAAAAGTCCCAGCTAAGTCAACGTCTTTTGAAGCCAAAGAGCAGCTGAATGGTCAATGCACTGCGAGGAACTAATTGTAGACCTGCTGTGGACTTTGTTAACTTTTTATAATCTGCTAGATTTGAAAAGTATTTACCCAAAATGATAATGGATATGTTGTTGATAAAACTCTAAGATGTTAAAAACAGGTGTTTCTCTAGTGGAGCCACGTGTCCTTCAATACAGCATGATAATCCACACTCAGAGATAAAAAAACCAAGAGAAATAAAGTAAGGTACAATGAAAGGGTTGGGGTTGGGAGAGTACTGGTTCAACATTTATTTAGTCACACAGATTTCCCTTTAAAATTCTGACAAATCCTTTTTCATCTTCTTTCAGTATGAACAAGAGGGAAAGCTGGTCTTATTTTGAGGAAGCGCTGTATTCTCAGATTATGCCTGCAAACAATTTTTAATTTCTTTTCAAAATGGGGCAGGGGGGGAAACAACCAAAGGACAACTCAAAAATCAAAAAACAAAAAAGAAATTTTGTATCCAGATGTGATTGCAACCACATGATGGCTTGGCTGACATAACACTGACTGCAAGAGACTGAGGTGATAGGTGGAGGCGTAGAGGTAAAGCATGGTAAGGACTTCAAAATCCATCCACCCAAGATCCCAGGCCTCTCTCTGCCAATGTACGGTTCACTGAGATGACCTGAAAGAAGAGGAGAATATAAGCTAAAAATATATAAATTAAATGTGAAAAAATTTCATAACCCACACCAGAGTTTCCTAAATCATTGATCAAAACCCACATTTTTTGGAAGCTTCAGTGTGGTTGTTTTAGTGCAATTGCTGTGTTCAGAGATGACATGAGTCACACCAAGAAGAAAGGTCTGGAAGGAGATCCCCGAGTAGAACATCCGTTGTCTCATCAGGAGCATGCCCAGACGTTGCATACAAGCACATGGAGGCCACACACACAACTGAGCCTCATTTTGATTTGTCTTGAGGAATTTCCACAGAAGTTGGATCAGCCTGTGATTTGACTTTCCCACTTTTATTTTGAGTATGATTCTGAATCCAGACCAGATTCTGATTTCCATTGATCATTATTATGTTATTTTGTTCTCAACGCATTCCACTATGTAATGAATAAACATTTCTAGAAGGAAAAAAAAATTTCTAAAGATCTAGGATGTGTTGTTTAACTGCTCCCTTAATTTTTTTTGAGCAGTGTATATTCCATTCAAGCAAGAATCTACTAGATAGAAAGTGGAGTTAGAGAGTAAAAAAAGTTTATGTTTAGTAGGAATGGGGCATGATAATAAAGGAATATGTAGCAGTGCAGAGGACAGTGACATGGAAACAAATGTATGTATGCATTCCATGCATATGCTGTGTTGTAAGAATAAATAAAGAGTTGCAACAGCTCTGGCTTGAAATGGGCGTAGCACAGTTACTCAATAGTTTCAGATAGTTTGTGTGACAACAGAGAGTCGTTGGACACAGTAAGTGGCAACAGACAGCACATAAGCAATATGCAAGCACAATAAAAACAGTGCTGTACATTGTAGCAAACACTGACTGTCCCAATGGCCCTCCTATGCCCTGTTCCAATGCAATAAATTGTACCAGAATGATGTAAAGAAAGAGGTATTGAGAAAGAAAGGAACAGCTCATGATTCAAAGCATACCACATCTAACATTTTGGTGGAAGTATTGTGGCATAGGCCTGTATGGTTGCCAGAGAAGCCATGTTACTGGTGTTTATTGATGACCTGGCTGCTTATCAAAGTTTAAGGAAAAATTCTGAACTACAACTTATATCAGCTAATTTCTGCAAAACTGCTAAGATGCCACTTTTCACTTAATGATGGCAAAACTGGAGGCAGAAAGACCCACAAACAACCAACAGCTAAAGGCAGCCTCAGTTATGGTCTGGCAAAGAATCTCAAGCCAGAACCTCTGCATTTGCAGCCAGTAAGGAGCAAGTAATGACAAGTTTTAAGCAAACACAATCAAAGTTAAAAAAAACACAAAAAAAACACATCAAAAAGCGCATATAAAACAAAAGAGCTACAAGTAAACAGAATGTTGGGTAGTAGTAATACTTTTTTGTGCTCTTGTGCTTGTGCAAAAAAAAAATAAATAAATACACACTTTGAGCAATTTATCTCTTTTAAAATAAAATAAATATTTTGGAAGCACTTTCTTTCAAAAAACATCATATATGCACAATTGAGTTTCACCTGTGGACTTTTCCACTGCTATAGACATCTATCTCCCAGCGAGAGGCGCAGTCACCATTCTCTCTCTTTCGGACAATTTAAAGTCACCAATTAACTTAATTGGCTGGTCAACCTGAGGAATCAAACCCTGGTTGTTCTTGCTATGTGCTAAAAACTACACCACCATGCATTCACATTCACCCTCACACTAGTTAAATTCACATCTTTTATCACATCCATCTCCTGATTGGCCTTCCTCTTGACAACCTGCCTAGCAGCTCCATCCATCAAACAGCCTTCTACCAATATAACCACTATACCTCCTCTGCACATGTCCAAACCATTGTAGTCTGGCCTCTCTTACTTTGTTTCTAACACAGCTGTCCCGCTGATGTGCTCATTCCTAAACATGTCCATACTCATCACTCCTAAAGAGAACCTCAATATCTTCATCTCTGCTACCTCCATATGTGCCTCTTCCCTTTTCCCCACTGCTACAGTCTCTAACCCATACAGCATAGCTGGTCTCACTACTGTCAACAAGCCAGTCACAATAGGAACAAGATATATTTCTTATCACACAGGTAATTTACTAGATAAATAATTATAATCTTTAAGACTGGATTCCACATATTTTAAACATCTATTAAACATGGATAACAAAGCACTGAAATAATTGTCTCTGTAGATCTTGTCTGAAATAGTATTTTGTACTTGTTCAGTCTCCTAGGATGTACACACGTAATAGGTGTGTTTTCTAGGAAACTAGTAATTAATAGATTTTATTTTAATTTGGCTTTTATTAAGACAAAACTTATGTGAATGATATTTACATAATTTATGTGACAAACATTTACATCGACACAGAAGCCACTTCAAGTGTGTTGTGGATGATGGTGAACAGCCAGCGCACAGCACTGTCACACCAGTAGACAGCGTTCATTTCCATGTCTTGCCATAAACTTCACTAGTGCTTTTCCCTATTAAGATGTGACAATAATAATATTGTACTCTTTTATGTGTGAGTATGTGTATATATACAGACACACACACACACACACAATATATGACTTACAATTGCACTTTTGAAACTCAGTATTGTGTTGAATTTGAGGGAGATGCTTGAGACAAAGATGCCATTAGAAAAAAAAACATGTTTGAACAACTACGAGCACAGGTGGACAGCATACAGAACCCTAGTACAATGCCAGTATGTGATATAAAATATGGATGACTATATTTAGAAAACAATTTGCAAAACAGGTGCATTTATGCACTGTACCTCGTCTCCGACCATGTTCCATAGATGGACCAATGGGAGGCCTGTGTTGTTATCGTAGTTTGACACCTTTACAGAAACAAAGGCAAATAGCTAGTTAGAGATTAGATTTGACACATTTTGGAAAGGGTTTAGTAGAGGTGTTCTTACCTGGGCAAGTAATGCCACTCCCCGGGTCATCTCCTCTAAAGCTGATGTGGCCTCTACAGAAAAACGATCCTCTCCTAATTAAAAATAAATAAATGAATGAATGACTCAACAACAACAACAACAACAACAAACAGCTGATTTTTGTTTAGAACACACAGTACTGTACCTGGAAGGGGGGCAATGTTATCAAGTAATACTTCAGCACCTTGAAATGGTAGTGTCACAAAATCAGACCTGAAAAATAAGGAGCAGCCTGAAATATAACTTACACTGTAGTTTAAATATTCTAATCCACAATAACAAATTTAAAACACATTACATTAGTTTTTATGAGTTCAATTATTTTAAGTTTAATTCCTAAATAAAAAAAAAAACATGTAAACATTTAAACGTCAATAAATCAGGGCTTGAATAACGCATCAATATAATCAGTTACGTTAATTATGCAGATAGGTAGATTTGTTTGTCAGTATTTACATTCATCCACATTTATGGCAGCTCACACTTCCATGGTTCCAGACAGAAATTGGATAAAATTGTGCTCAGCATGGTCTGTACATCAGTTTAGGAAAACTTTGGCAGATGATTCTTACAATAAGCACTAGCCTTTGTAGAATTAAGTGTAGCAGACATTAGCCTCTCATTACTATATGTCTAGTGCATTCTGGGACACTACATTAGAGTGTAGGTCATCCATGTTTTTCCAAAAAAACTTTTCTGACAGAATTTATGGTTATTTATAAGATAGCTTAAGAATGAATCAACAAATCTAAATATAACCAATGGTCATCTAATCTAATTATTACATTAATAAACTAATCAAGAAGAAAATCATTATAAAACACCACAACTAAACATTTAATGGGGAAAACAATCAGCATATTAATAGAGATTGAATATATTTATTAGTTGCAGTTAATTACATGGTTCAAACAAACTTCAACTCATACAGCTGCAGTGAATTGTAGATTTCACAAATATTCTATTTATGTGTTGTGTACTATACACAACAAATAATATTTTTACAGTAAGAAAATGTACCATTTTAAGAAAAAAAATTGAAAGATCATTTGGTATGAAAGGAGCATCGTAGAGTCAGTCTCTCAGTAAAGCTGGTCAGAGATTAAATAATCTGTAAAAAGATGGGTCCGTGGGACCTTTTGTCACTTACCTTATTTGGCGTAGTGAGTCAATCTTCACTCTGTCATAGCCTCCATAATCAACATATCTTATCTCCACTTCACTTGTTTCTTTATAGAAAGTGATTACTTGAGCTCTCCACCAGGCTCCTTCCACAGCTGGAGCTGCACATATCACACCAACTGCACAAGAGACAGAACACAGAAAAACTATTAAACCCAGAGCCCTCTGGTGCTTTACATATGGAAGAAAAACATCTACAAAAAGTGAACAAAATGAAGACTTTCTGGCCATTGCTGTCAGTAAATGCATTATTGCACAGCGGGCAAAAGTGGCCCACATTTTTTTTTGCCCATATCTGATTTTTTTTATCAGGTCATTTGTCCTAACAGCACAAATGACATCAAATCAGAACTGGCCCACTTTACAATGAATGGTTCACCTAAGACTTTTTGTAAGTTGTTTTAGAGAAAAAGTTGTTTTGTGCTCCTGGAAAAAACAGTATTTGGACGTCTTTATTAGTGATGATATATGTTTTATCAGCTGAGAGGAGCGGAGACGAATGATGGAATCAATACACGCGCAATCGTGCCTCATTTTTAAATCAAGTTCGTCTAGAACTTTATAGTGATAGTTTCAAGAAACAAAAACTATCAGTGTCCTCTACAAGTCTTTTAAGTCACTTTTCACTAGGCATTTATTTAATTCAGTTAGTTTGAGCTTTAAAATGCAGCGCTGGTCTGTCTGCATGCATCTTCACCGACTCCAATACACACACAATTTCAGTTGCCCGACACTGCAACAAAAGAATAGAGGGAGAAAGAACACGTCCAGAATCAATCTGTTCTGTCTCTGTACACTTAAAATATGTGAACCATGCTTCCAAAATAAGCCTGAGTTAGGGGAGAAATAAGATTACTCATCTGCTGCATGTATAACCAGATTTCCAGTGATCATGTTACTCAACTCTCATGTAAACTTGTTTTCAGATTATTAGAGAAAGCCGTTTTCCCCGAGTAATCAGATTTCTCAGCTTGATGTAAACGCAGTCTAGGTGACTAAGATTACCTTCAGCAGGAGAGGGCAGGGCAGGGGTGCCGGGCTGGGAGTAGCAGAGGAACATCTGCTGGTCTAAGCTTCGCAGAGCATGGTAGGTAGGATGAGTGTGCTGCTGGACAAAGATGTGACCAGCTGACACAATGTTTACCACTATCACTTCTACTGTCACTCCACTGGGAAGCAGAAGCTGGAAAGACAGATAACATGAGGGAACCAGTTACTCTCTTAGTAAATGGACTTACTGGTGTACATTACATATTTTGTCCAGGAAGCATTATGATGTCAGAACATCTTGCAGGTGGTAGCTTTTTTTTTTTTTTGGTCTTACTAAGAGTTAGGGATGTAATGAGAACTGACACCAAGTTGATACCTAAATTCTGAAAATGTTACAGCATGTTTTTTCTGTTGTAATACAAGCACCAGAATATTACAGGGCACTGGGCACCTATAAAAAGTACTGACAGAAAAATACCTCATTAATGTCAAAGTGAAAACAGGTTTCTACAAAGTAATGTCAATTAAATAAAAATATGTAAGGTGAAATCAGTGTTTGCATTAATATTCACATCCTTTAAAATGACATTTCATCATCTTTTTTTATTAGTTGATTTGTTTTTGGTCAATACTTTTTATAAGCACAGTAGATTCTAACTCTACATAAGGACAAAATTGCTGAAGCTTGCCTCCTCACTATGGTTCTTGAACCTTCAACACTACAAAAATGTATGCAATAGACCTGTATGAGTAACAAATCAAAAACATAAACTATGATGCAAAAATGTAGCAATCATCTCTAAATGTAAATCCCACATGTTTGCACCAACGACAAACAAAGACAAATTGTGGCACAAAGCTGCCAGAGGGTTAATCCTTACCCAAGAGGTCATGGGAAGTGATGGCAATGTAAGTGGGGGAGGCGGAGGTGAATAGAGGTTTGACAAATCCAAATCTTTGAACTTCTTCCCAACCAGTGACAAGGCTCTGTCAACTTGCTGTTGTGTACCTGGAGAAAGATCAGTTAGTCACAGGTGCCATCCAAAAAAAAAAAAAAAAAAAAAGTTTATTCAGGATAATCACATTTTTTATCATCCAACAAAAATTTGTTCTCCTATTTCATTTAACCAAATCCAACCCCTTCAAAATACATTAGGGAATGTGAGGATCTGGTCCCCGGACTCACCCTCTATATGACAGATCTGGAACTCCTGTGTATAAGGCAGGGTGGAGATGTAAATCTTTGCACCAGAGTTCTGCTTCAGAAAACTCACATATCTCCCTTGCTTCCCAATTAACCGCCCTACAAGATGCTGGTATAGAAAAGAATAGAAAAGAGAAAATTAGATTGTTTTGTTTTAGCCAAAAATATTTAAATATTTGTTTACAGAAAAAAATTCTCTTGAAACAGCAAGGGAATTTTTAGTGGTTGCTGTATGTTGAAGACATTTGGATTGCTTATATAAGATAAATATGGGATGAAAGTTCAGATTTTCACTCTTTATTTCTTGGTATTTACATCTATATATGTGAATTAACATAGAACATAACGCCCTTTGTATCAGATCACCAAAAATCAAAGTAAATTTTGATCCTGTTTATACTATATAATGCAATCCAGTACAACAGCTCTGCCATAAATTTTACATTTACAAAGTTAACTAGATGATGTAATTCCTGAAGAAATTACGTGGGAGAGCTGTAACGTTGATGCAGGGGCGCTGATCGCTTATCGATGACACGTTAATTTAAGATCGCATCTAAACATTCAGTAACACGGGAAAACGCTAGTAGAACACAGTAGAAGATGAGAAAGAGGAAACGATGATGAACAGAAGAAGCTGAAAAAGTGGAAACGATGAACAGAAGAAGCTGAAAAAGTGGAAACGATGATGAACAGAAGAAGTTGAAAAAAAAATTCAATGACTGGGCGTCTGAAGGCTTCAACAAAGAGAATAATACCTTTTGTGTGAAGAAGTTCAATAACATGAAGGTTTTATGATGAGTTTAAAACAGCCCTCATCTCTGATTTGGAGGAGAAAGTTGAGACTGATTTTAAAATGGAGCCTAATGGGAGTGACACGACACTCTCGCGACAGTTGGTCACACTATTCGAAAACCGTAAATCTCACCATGATGATGAGCATAAGTCCTGAAAGAGGACAAATTTCCCTACGTTTTGAGGTGTTACATGTTAATGAAAGATGAAAGCTGACTGAAGGAGAGAAGAGAACACGCAACAAAACTGGATAAAAATTGAGGAGGAGACGCTAGAGTGGGAGTGACATCACGCACTCTAGCTGAGCCCAACATTCCGTCAAGATGAGAGTTTCTGAAATTTACTCCAAATGTAAACTGCCAAAACTCGAAAAGTATAACAGGTAGAAGGACGCTGACTTAAACGGAAAAAGTTTAAATTGTCTCGTTTAAAGTTGAAATGACGTTTCTACGACAAACGGTGACGATACACGAAGCTGACGAAAAGAAGAAAGATGATGGGAAGTTGAACGATGACTCCCATTGAAGTGAATGGAAAATTTTCGATAGAAAAAGTTGAATAAAATAGAAACGCTGTTCCACAGCTCTCCCACTAATTACAAAGTTAATTCTACTATATGTGCATTATTAAGGCCATTGTGGGCTGTGTAGTCATACTGGAATACAGGAGGAGAATTTTTTGGCCTACCTATGTAGATCAATAAGGGGTCCAAAACATTAGAGGCAGTTCTTAACACAACTGAAAATTTATAACTTTGAGCTAACTTCAGATGTTGTACTGGATTACATTAAATACAGGCCTGATTGACTTAAATAGGTAGTTTGGTACAGGGCTGCTCAACACTTATGAATCTCATGATGAAATATGAATCTCAGTTTTTCTCTTTACCATTACTGCCCGTTACATTCCCCAGGTTCAAGAAAAAAATATGACCATACTAAAACGGGACTGTGTCCACGACAGAGCCCGCCTTCCTGAGCAGCTTATCCAGTCATGAAGAGTCCTTCTTCTTAATGCTGCTTCCCCAAAACAACTGCATAGAAGAGGGCACTTGCCAACAGTCTGATAGAACATCAGCAGCATCTTTTTGCAGATGCTGAAGGATGCCAGTCTTCTTAGGAAGTACAAGCGACTCTGTCCTCTTCTGCACAGAGTGTCCATGTTAGCCGTCCAGTTTCTCATCTAGTTGCACTCCCAGATATTTGTATCTTGTCTTTACAAACTCCACAGTGACCACTGATGGTCAAAGGCTCCGGTTGAGGCCTGGGCCTCCTGATGTCCACCACCATCTCCTTGGTCTTGGTGGAGTTGAGGTGCAGGTGGTTGAGGTTGCACCATGCCACTGGATCAGTTTCCTATACTGCTCCTCCTCCTGCCCACTTCTGATACAGCTCACAATAGCACTGTCATCAGCAAACTTCTGCAGGTGGCGGGAATCCGAGTTATGTTTTAATTGTGATGTGTACAGGGTGAACAAGACTGGAAAAAGTACAGTCCCTTGCGGAGCTCCTGTAATGCTGACCAATGTGTACTCCCCGTGTACTCCAATGTGTACTGCTAACCTAATCGCATGTACTGAGGTCTGCCTGTCAGGTAGTCTGTAATCCATGCCACCAGATGTGAGCTCACTCCCATCACTGTCAGTTTGTCTCTGAGGAGCAGCAGTTTGATGGTGTTAAAGGTGCTTGAGAAATCCTGAAATGTAATTCTCACAGCCCCGCTACTCCTGTCCAGGTGAGTGAGGGATCAGTATAAGATGTAGATAATAGTATGTAAACTGGAGAGGGTCGAGTGCATGGCAGACCTGTGGCCTAATGTGGTGTAGCAGCACCCTCTCCATGGTCTTCACAACATGTGACGTCAGGGCAAATGGCCTGAAGTCATTCAGCTCTCCAGGGCACTGTTTTTTAGGGACTGGCATGACACAGGATGTTTTCTACAGATGAGGGGCCCTCTCTTGTTCTAGACTCAGGTTGAAAATATGCTGTAGGAGGTCACTGCCCACTTGAGCTGCCATAATCATCAACACATCCAACAGGTTGACCATACCTTACAACCCACTTCATGGGTAGGAGGGTGACAGAGGTGTGACTTTAACACCACCACTCTTCCATTGTTTCACTTAACAAGCCTATTCTGGCCAGGGTGATGTGAAACCAACATGGAGCATAAATGTGCGGTCTCTAACCAACTAACCAGCCTGAAGAAGCTACTAGAACTACTATGAGTAGTAGTAGTAGTAAAGTTTTGACTTAACAAGAAGGAAGTCCAGTTGCCTTGACTCAACTTCCAAACAGCTCCAGTTGGGACTTCAGTTACAGAATTGCAAAATATTTCCATCTCACACACAAAAGGATTGGGTGTGACACTTTGTGTTACTTTCAGGTATAGTTGGTCTCAGATGGACCTGATATTAAAAATGAGGGACTGTTGCATGTAATGATTCCCCAATTCATTCATCACTAGCACATGGTGAACAATTCATCTATAAAAGCAGCACAGAAGTAATTTAATTTCTTCTCTACCTTGGTGCTTCTTTTGGAAAAACAGTTCACATATTTTAACTGTTTAGAGGCATAGGAGACTGCTTCTTGATGCGTTTGAGTGTGTGTGTGTGTGTGTGTGTGTGTGTGTGTGTATAGACATACAGACAGACCAGCGATGGATTTCAATCCACAAAGTGACTAAATTAAAGAAATGCCCAGTTAAAATTGACTTGTCATGTAGAGGAGACTTGTGGTAGTTTTAGTTGTGCATCTCCCTAACATAATAGTAAGGGAAACGCTGCAAACAGACCCAAAGTGGAGAAAGGAAACAACTCAAATGTCCTGACTCACCTTGGGAACCTCAATTTCCCAGATGATGAGTTCAGAGTTTAAAGAGGCAGCGTGGTTGCTCTGGCTTTCCCCAGCACCCATAGTGCAGCCGCTATCCACTGAATCCATGCTATTCACATCAGAGCCTGGACGCACAAATTTAAAATACATTACATTAGACTTTACTGATCACCAGAAGGGGAAATTCACATGCAACATGTAACATTAACAGCACAAATATGGCATCAAAAGTTAGTAACAATACAAATAGTATAAAATAATAGCTCTATAGCAACAATACACAATCCAGTAAGGGCAACAAAGAAGTTATACATTTTTTTTAATTCACAAAATAGTCAAACATTTATGTCCTCTCCAAGAACTATTCCTTTATAAATGAACATTTAAAACACAGACATTATTGTATATTCACACACAAAAAACCCAACTCTTTTGATTAATTTGAATTGGCAAGTACTCAGCAGGGACTGGCATTGCTTGGATTAGATAATTCAGCATTTCTGCAACACAACATGACTTTGTCCAGTAACATTAACCTATATACAATGGCGTTTAAAAGTTTCTGAACCCTTAAGAATTGTCTTCATTTCTACATATATGACCTAAAACTTAAACCTAAATCAAACCCAATTACACAAAAATCCACTTATTGATTCATTTATTGTGAAAAGTGATCTAATCTTAAATATTTGTGTCCGGCACGTGAAAGACGTGGATTATTAGTTCATAATACACATTAGAGTCAAGAATGTTTAAATTATTGTTACAACAATCAGGTGTCAGTCTGGGAGGGTCTGTCTGATTTAAAGAAGGTAAATCTGGGTGTTAACTATAAAAACATGACAACAAAAATGTGCCACAGATCAGGAGCTTTTCAGTAAAAGTCACCCGTGATCAACATTTTTTGGGAAGCTGAGTTCAATTTTACCTGCCACACCTAGGCCTGATTACTGCCAGGCCTGTTGAATCAAGAAGTAATTTAATCACTAAATAGAAGCTGTCTGACAAAGTAAAGCATGCTACAAGATCTCAAAAAGCAACACATCATGCCTGGATCTAAAAGAATTCAAGAACAGATGAGAAGGTAATTGCAATGTATCAGTATGGAAAGGGTTTTAAAGCCATTTCTAAAACTTTGGGACTCAAGTCAACCATTGTGAGAGCCATTATCGAAACAAGCTGCAAACCTTTCCAGGATTGGCTGGCTTACTTACTCCAAGAGTATGACAATGACTCATAAAGGTCGTCATAAAAGAGCCCAGAACAACATCTAAAGAACTGCAGGTCTCACTTGCCTCAGTTAAGGTCAGTGTTTATGATTCAACATTAAGAAAGAGACTGGCATCCATGGGAGAGTTACAAGGCCAAAGCCACTGGTAACCAAAAACAACACAAAGGCTAGTCTCACATTTGCAAAAAAAACATCTTGATTATACCATAAGACTTTTAGGAAAATATTTTGCGTACTAATGACATAACACTTGACCCTTTTGGAAGCTGTTACATCTGCTATAAAACTAATAGTAAAAAGAGCATTCAACAGCACCCAACACTCAACCATCATACTGGTGGTACTGTGATGGTCTGGGGCTGCTTTTCAGCTTCAGGACCTGGACGACTTGGCGTATCATCAAACCATGAATTCTGTGTTCTACCAGAAAATCCTGATAGAGAATGTCTGGGTTATGGTATTTTCAGATACTACATGGATTGCGCTGCACTCATCATGGAAAGGAGGGTGCAGAAGGTAGAACGCAAACGAGCAAATCGTGGGTGCCAGTAACTAGGCAACTAAAACATTACAGGTAGTGATTCGAAGTAGTAGCAGTAACTGCTTTTATTTCAAGGAGCGGTATCAGGTATTCATTTGTTTAAAAAAAAAAAAAAAATTCTGCTGAGAGAAAAAGGTGAGATGCGGCAAAAGAAAAAAAATTAATTGGATGAGTTTAGGATCATTTAAGAGCTGCAGCTGTACCCCAACCATTTTAGGTGTACTTTGAGTGAGGACAAAAGTGACAGTTTTTTGAGGAGAACAATTGAAGACCAACTTTCTGCGTTTCTGCAGACCCATCTGCACTTAGCTGTCAGGTTCTCCACAACTCTGAATGGTCCTGGCTTTAAAAGGTATGGTCCTTTCTAAAGCAACCAAATACAAACCTCCCCTCGGGGCTCCTTCAGTAACAACGCCCCCGTATAATGCAAGCTCAGTGCCGCTACAATATTACTAGCTACTGAAGTAAGAACTGATGCAGCACATTATCATGTAAAATGCCAGTGTTTTACTCGTATCCAGGACTCAATAACTACAGACCCAAAACTTTACCTCTGTGGTGATTAAGTCAATTGAACTACAGATGGCCATTTAATTCATTTTCCAGCTCTTGGACTCTATGTCCTAAATTAGGATTGTATCTTGTTTTTGTAGATTTTAGTTTTTAATACACCATCATGCTGGGCCTGCAAAGAACAAGCTCTGCTATCTGAATGTGTGCAATTACAGCTACAGGTGGATCGTAGACTTCCTATCAACTTCAATTACTGAAATATTTCCTTGACTCCCGCACCATCAGAACCCCTCACATAGCCCCACTCACACATACCCCTTTTCGACCTTTGGTTGTTTGTTGCTGAGTGGGGTGTAAAAAGTGTAAAATATGCAAACTCTCTCCAAGATTGCCACAGACATGGCTGCAAAGTCATTTTGTCACTATCGGCAACTGTTTATGTTGTATGTAACTGTGTATGTTGATGTAGAATGACTATGAGGAAATCATATTATATCAATATCAACATGCACTGGCCTGGATACAGTCTTTACACAAATGTGCAGCATAAAAAGAATGATATCTCACCTCCAGAGTTTTCCATCTCCACCTCATATGTGCCATGAGCTCCATTCCTCAGGCCTATTCCATTGAGCCTCTTTATCTCACAAACAGCATCTACGGAGTTTTCCTCAGTTACGGCCAGAACTGTTCCCTCTGTGGTAGTGTCAAACAGTGAATGAGACTGTGCAGCTTCTCTCGACAAGTGTGTAACCTGGATCACATCTATTTGGCTGTCAAACATACTAATCTTTAAGTCCTCACTGCTGATAAAATCTTCAGAGTGACATGTGCTGCAAGCAGAGTCCTCCACCAGCACAGCCAAATCATCACCTTTCAGTTTAAAGTTTGGCAGAGGGGTAATTTGCTCTGCTTGGTGTGGTGTGGGCCAATGTGCACTAATGGCCTGATGAACCTTTTGACTGACCTCAACAGGCTCCCATACCAGAGCTGAGGGGCTTCCATTATGCACTTGTTGTTCTTTCTGTGCTGCCTCTCTAGAGTCACAGCCTATCAGAGTGGAGTTTTTCAGTAAACTGTGACGCTTCTGTGCTGACTCCTGGTGGGAGCCTTGTCTGCTGTCAGCCAATGCTGTGCTGCAACTGCGAATGCAGCAGTTACCATCTCTGATCTGGCAGCTGGTAACACCAAGGACCTCCTGGGTGGCTGCCGAGATGACCTCAGTTATGAGTCCAGCTGCCAGAAGTTCCAGATTCTGCGCTTCTCCACTACTACTGTGTATCTGGATGTCTTCTGGTGTCATAGATGTAGAAATTGAGTTTTGGACTGTGGTCAAGCCTGTGGAGGTCTGGGCCAGAACGGTAGGTGTACTTGTTAGAATGTGTTGAATGTGTTGGTGTGAATCCTGCAATGTAGGGGGTGTCTCAAGATAGTGTCTCTCTGATTGGATCGCTCTCTGAAGTTTTGTTGGTGTAACTGCAGAAAGAACCATCTCAGCTTGTGTATTAATAGTACTCTGTTGCTTTGCAACTTCTCCCTCTGGTTCAGGTCTCTCCGCATCAAAAAGGTGGGCAGCTGTTGGAGATGCCTGAGTGACTTCAGTAGACCAGCAGGACGAAATGACCTTTTCTACTGCAGCAGAGGCTGGATCTTTGACTAAATGTTTCTCCAACTCTGTTGCCAACGTAAGTGGTGAGGATTTTTCTGGGCCTTTAACATCTGTCACTGACACCTGCAGGCCATTTTCTTCACTAGTTGGAAGGCTTGAGGGTTTATGGACTTCCTCTTCTCTTAATCTGCCAAGGTGTGGTGTTGCTTCGTCAAAACTTTGTCCCAGTGAAGGGGCAGCTTCAGCATCTTTGATATGAATGGGGAGAATATTTTCATTCTCTGTTCTCTGGTTACTGACCTTTGAGGGTCTGTGGGGAGAGATTTCTGCATCATTTGTGCGGGATACAGTGCCTATTTCAACTAAACTGTTGCTACGTTCTGCTGGAGATGTTCTAAGGCCAACAGGGGTTGGAACCCCGTCTTTGGTATCATGACTGAAGAGCCGTTCTTTCTTCCGTGAGATGTACCACCACCAACCAATTAGTGCAAGTACTCCAGGCAGTGTGTAGGGCACAACAGAGCGAAACCTCAGTGGCATTTCCTTGGGACGCCAACAGCTGCACCTG
>OMLM01020710.1:115248-141811 GCA_900302695.1 Helostoma temminkii | reverse complement strand
ATTCATCTACTCCATTGTTCGTACTCTGTATGTTTCTTATTAAAAAACAGGGTTGAGGTAGGTAACCATAATGCATCAGAGTAGGTTGT
Organism: Helostoma temminkii; assembly: GCA_900302695.1. NCBI lineage: Eukaryota > Metazoa > Chordata > Actinopteri > Anabantiformes > Helostomatidae > Helostoma > Helostoma temminkii. Next base: position 141,722 of record OMLM01020710.1, on the reverse strand, counting down.
ATACAGTACAAGCACGGGCAGAGAGCCGCATCATTTAGCTACTCAACAACCGTCCATCTCTCTCAGCTCTCTGTCTGTGGTCATTTTTCATCCAGCATTATGATGATCACTAGGTTCCTGAAACACTTCAACTAGCCAGTATTGACAGGAGGGAGAAGGCTGAGCAGCAATTGTGGTTTTGGGAGCGAGAAACGACAGACAAACATGATCAGCAACTGTCACGTCTCCTGGGCACCAGAAGTCTAAAAGGCTACTACTTTGTTTAAAACAGGAAGGAGGCAGATAATGTGTCATAAAAACAAAAGAGCACTACAGCAACAAATATTCTGAAAACATTTAGAGATACACTGCTGTCATTTCGAAAGAGAAGATTGGTTTAACATCTGGGAAATAGCTTATTCCCTTTCCTTCACAAAGTTAGATGAGCAGTTGATACACTCATTTGTTGTCTTTTTGTTTTATCTCTGAATAGTTTCCAAGAAAACAGTGAAAAGGTCAAAGTCAAGAAACAACCCACATATACACACAAACTGTCTGATTTACCCTCTGGGTTCTGTTAGGACTAAACTAATAAGATATGTGTCAATTACTGAGCTTTAGAGATGTTGATAGTTTTTACTGTTATCCATGTTTCAGTCTTTATGCTGAGACAGCTGTCTGCGTATTTATTGTACAAACAGGTGTGGAAAAAATATTTTCTAACTATTCCTTTTAAAATGAAGCTAGCGCTGGGAGGAAATTAGCTCAGTCCACCTCTAATGGTCAATAATTAACATGTTGCATGTTGTTTGTCTAATCTATACAAAGACTATTAAAGTAAATGAGACAAGTTTCTGTCGTAATATAAATGCTAAGCTAGACCAGCTATAGCTTCATAGTTAGCAAAGACATACAAGAGTGGTATCATCTGTCTGCCAGACAGAAAGCCAATAATATAATAATAAAATTAATTACAAATGTTTCCCAAAACCTCAAACTTACACCAATAACAGTGGAATTTTTTTGGGACATTTTGATAATATTTGTGCTTAATTTTCTTTTTTCCATTCATTCAATGAATAAAACATATGTGCACGCAAACACACAAATATACACACATACAGAATTTGATCATAGTAGTAAATTTTAACTAATGCTTGTATATTTTATAGTGTTTTTCCAATTAAGCATTATATGTCATGGCTCATTCAGCAGCAAATAGCCTTGAGAATATCATTAGCAGTGCAGTGTATCTCTAATGGTCTTTTCATTCAAGTTAAGCAACTACGTTTGGAAAACAACAGGATTACCATCTCTTAAAAGAAATAAAATGTAAAAAATAAATTTACAGTGAAACAGCAGAATTCATACATATTCTTCACATACAGTAATCCATACAACAGCGCTATCAGTCTGTCAACTTGCATGAGGTACTGAAATTGTATTTACAAAAGTCATATTCATCAACAGAGGGAAACCAAGATTTTGATGAGGGGGAAACAAGGTTTTTCATTATGCAGTAAACAGACAACGACAACAACAGCGACAACATTAACATTGTTATCTTGAGGTAGAACATTAACTTCAGCATTTGGAAGTGCTTTATGTTGGATACTCGTTTTTTTTGTTTGCTTTGATAAGCAGGAGAAGAGTGACGATTCTTGACATCTGAGGTAGTGCGACACCTGATCTTGTAACTTCCAAACCAATCGGTTGCTCCGCATGTAAAGTAATTGTGAGAACAGGGGAAGGTAAAGTCCCTAAAAGCTTCCCGCAAACACATTCATTCCGGCTGAGGTAGGTTTTTCTTGAATTGTAAGGTTCACACAGCCAAGTCTAGTGCCTGTATGAAGGCCAAGAACTCATAAAATGTTAATATCACTGAAATAAAGTCCTGAGACAGAATATATTGAATCCCTGGTAAGAAGGCTGAGGTCTTCTGTGAGCATGAAAGTGGAATGATTGGTAGGTGAGAGCAGGCAACAGGAGTCTTTGACATCCACAGAAAAGTAGAGATAAGACCAATAACTTATAACCACTTTGACATTTAGATGATAAAGATATATGTATATATTTATATATATTTATAAACTTAAAAATAAAATCATTATTCAATCATCACAACAAGGACAATCTGGGGCCTCTATTCTGTGTGCTGCCCAACACCAGAAAATTAACAAAAGTCCAGTTAAAAAAAAAAAAAAATTTAAATGGCCTGCGCAGCTATAAACAGCTTCACGTCAGAAGAGAGCTCTTCAAACCCAGGCCAAAATATACAGTCCTAGCTCTTCTAGAACTTCTTAACTTACCAATAAAAAAATCTTTGCACAAAAGGACAAACTACTTTGAAAGGAATCACTTGCCAACCTGAGTGAGAGAAGAGTCTAAGTAGACACTGTGGACAGTGTCGTGTTAATTGGCCTTCGCACATGATTAGCCTTGGTCCTGCCGACCTACTTCTGCTGCAGGAGGCTCGTGGAACTGCGTCTCTGTGTCCCGTTCCATCGCAAACTCATCCAGCGGTATCGTAGACAGCTGGGTGTCGTTCAGCATGTAGGAGTCCGACTGGAAACACAAAAGAAATAGAGTTAATCTGTACACCTGGTCACCATCACAAAAAAATCTTAAAATATTTTATATACTTGATATATTTGTATATTTGTATACTGAATACTAATAATAAATAAAACTAATTAATCATGTTATTTTTAATTTTTTCCCTCCTGTGTTGATATTGTAAATCTCTAAATTTAAAAGGTAAACTACTGTACACTTAATGACAGCTTAGGCTTTTTATAGTTTCATGCTATTGTATAAGAGTAAAAGAGATATAAGTGATAAATAAATTAAATTATTACATACATTAATACATTTATAGGAGATGAACTGGATTAGCTCTTACTCTAGAGGTAAAGCTAAAAGCGAGAACACCTATGACACTGCTAATAATTTCTCAGCAGGAGAATCTGATAAAAATCTCATCTGTACAGCAAATCAACCTTTAATCAGAAAACTGGGCTGTAAGGTGCAGTAGTATATTAAATATAAAAAAACACAGATATGTGTTGTGAACTGATGACTGCAGCTTTAAAAACATAACCCATATTGTCACATTTGTGAACTGAATAAAGTAAAAAGCTGTTCTTCTGAACCAGTGCTCTCACTATCAGGACTCACTATGCATGTGTCATGTGTGTTGGGCTGAGTGAAAAGTCTCTCAAGCTCATTGCTGTTGATCGCTTTCTTCCCCGCTGCGCTGCCATTGACCTCCATCTCCATCCTGGCAGACCCGTTCAGCCCAGAGGCTCTTTGGGAGGAGGAAGAGGATTCCAGCACTACGCTGTGCCCGGCCTGAGGGGTGGCCTGAACGGTCTTACACATCATCAACCTGGGGATTAAGCAACACATACAAACAAAAACACCTGTAAACTGTGTACACACGATTTACTGAGATTAATCCTCGTCTACAATTATTTGTTGCTGAGACATTTGGATGTCACGTTTGTACTGACCTGCCGCGGTAGCTGAAGATGAGGAAGAGTACGCAGAAGATTATGCAGGTGACTCCAATATGAATGCCGATTATGATGCCTGTAGTGGATGTTTTGCTCTGTTGATCTTTCTCGCAGTCACAGGGAGAGTCCAACACTGAGGAGATACAGAAAACACTTCACCATCAAACCCAGTCACCAAAGTTTGTATATTATGACTGATGAACAGTCAGCTTGACTCTTCTAAAACAAAGACAATGCATGTGGCTCAGTGAGAAACTTTCATGTGTCAAAGTGATGTGGGACAATGTGTAGCTGTAAATGGCTGCATTAGACAATCACCTGATTTCTCCAGCGCTTCGCGAAGTGAAACAAATCGTATGGTGGCATTGCCGTCTCCATGTTGGTTGTATGCAAGAAGCTTCATCTCATAGACAAGTGCAGAATCTGGACAAAAGTAAAGAAAGAACGAGATTCAGATAATGAATGAGGTTAAAAAATATCAGGATATCAGATGGGGATATCACATTTCTCAGACACTTTTTGTTCAGTCAGTTTTTTTAACATATGAATCTATTCCAATGTGTGTGAATATTTACTGAAGGAGAGTAATGCTTTCCTTGTTTCAGTAATTCAGAGTAAAATGATGATTCGGATGCTAGAAAGAGCTCACCTAGCTGAGTGATGTTGTACTGGGTGACGTTTCGAGGGAAGGTGATGGGACCAGTGAACAGTGGTTCATGGGATTTTCTGTAATACAGTCTGAAGCCTTGATGTTGGCCCATCTTAAATGAAGGCTCCCACGTTGCTTGCACAACGCTGCTGTTCATCACCTTGGTGTAGAGGGAAGGAGGCCCAGGAACTAAAACACAATATACACTGTCAACTAAAGTGGTACCCACAATCACATCTAGGGGTAAATCACTTCTATTTATGTCAAAATCTTCGTAATGGGTCTATAAACTAACCAGAATTAAAAAAAAAAAAGAGCATAAAAAACAGAGATATCAAATGGAGACTTAATAGAAGATTATACACTTTTTATTACATTCTATGAAATTAATAAGCTTGCAATATTGTATGTTTTTGCTCTATAGATCTACAAATACACAACTCATACTCAAATGTCTATGCCTGTTTGTTATTGTAGTGTAATATATATATACTGCTTATAAGATCTGTTTTATGGTTGACGGTTGGTTCCAGCTCACCCTCCCCGTGAGTGCTCTCAGTGACGATGTCTGATGGTTTGCTGGCCCCGTGGGATGTGTAGGCTTTGACATAGAAGGTGTAACTGGTGGAGGGCTCCAGGTCCCTAATGATCTGCTGCAGCGTCACTTTACTGACGGCCTCCTCATATTCCATCTCCACTGGGTCTAAAGCAGGAATAATGGAGAAAGAAGGGGAAGTGAAGTGACAGAAAGTGGAGGTGTGGGTAGAGGAAAGATAAACAACAAAAGAAAAGAGGGCTGTTAGGGAGAGAGGCCATTAAATTGATGGAAAATAAGATTAGAGAGGAAACAATAAATACAATCTGTTTCTGTCATCATTTTATGGTTACTGCCCATTTCACTGGTAATAGCTAATTTAGTTTTGTCCTGGGAGCCTGAATGATAATGGGTGGGTGAATTGTAGGGGTGGAGTGAGCAAATGGAGGGGGTAAAAATGGGAGTTAGAGAGCATGTGTTAAAGCATTTTATTGCTCTTAATCCAGAGCCACCTAACCATAACCACTATCTACCTCCAGCCCTCAACCACTTGCACCATGCCATCTTGGAAAGGTAATTACAGCAAATCCTATTGGTTGGCCCCCAGGGCCCTTAATTATCCTTCTCACAGCACTATGGAGGAAAACAGCAGCTGGTGTTACAATCCTCTCACCACACTGAAACACGCACAAACACAAACAAACACACTGCATGTGCGTAATATAGCACATGCATAGTTCATGTATATGCACACGCTCACTGTGTCCACACATACAGTACAGTATGGACCCCAGGGAAAAAACATTCTTTTTTTCATACTTCATTTATTAAGTGCATCTGTACAGTGGAGTGTGCGGACGTGTAGGATGGCACTAAACACACTTGTTGAGATGGAAACGTTGCTAAGTTTTGCTGACATATAATTCTCGAAAAAGCAACTACTACATGTAACCTTGAACAAACATTACCAAATGAATGCAGTGGAACTGTAAAAGGAAATGCTTAAGATAACTGCCTCGTCTAAAGTGCCAATATTTATTTATTAATTACATGATTTCATTGCAACTTATTTTAGGTAATTCATATTTGCCATAGTTATTTGAATCTTCAGTGCAGCCTGACCTGAGGTTTTGCGGATGTGGACCACATAACCAATGATGTCCTGAGTGTTCTGATCCGGCTCCATCCAGGACACCTGGATGGTGGTGGGTGAGAGAGCTTCAGCCTGCACATGTTTGGGCACACCAGGCAGTCCATTAGTCCAGAGCACAGTGAGGCGGGCGCTGGCCTGTGTGGAGCCGGCGCTGTTCTCAGCAATGCACTGGTAAATAGCTTCATCGTCTTGGCTAATGGGGTATATCGTCAATGTGCTGTGAGAGGAGGAGGAAAGAACAAAAACAGAAAGAAAGTGAGGAAGTTTAGCCTTTTTTATCCTAACATGGAACATAAGACTCAACTAGTTAAAAATTATTAGTTAAAAGCAAAAGTCTATCAACTGCGAAGCATTTCTAGTAAAATACACCAAAGAGAGTACTGATTGTGTCAGTGTTGCATCGTTGTTGAACATTTATAAATTATAATAGTTTTCACTTTTAGAACTGCTTGTGTTCCTAATAACACCACGCCTTTACCTTACAAGTGAAATTCAGGTTCTTGGCAATAAAACACTTTAGTCTGTATCAGCACCAAAACTGCACACAATCACAGAACGTGTTACACAACAAAGTTCTGAATCTGCATCTGGATCCACATCTGCTCAAGAATACACACAACAGACAACCATACTAGTCGCCATGGTTTTTGAAGCTTATTTAAATTCTGTTGGGGAGTAATGGTCAGACTCATGACTTAATAACCATTTTAAAAAGAAGAACTCAAATACTTATACTATAATACTAATACTTACTTACTGACTGTAGCATTTCACATGAGATAAGCAGTGCATAGAATAAATATGACGAATGTGACAGTTTGTCAAAGGCATAAAGTACTGTGGCTGTATGTGCCATCTCATCACGTATGACTGACAGCAGCAGCAGTATATATACAGTAGAAGATCTTCACTCATTCAAAGCACATACCTTAAAACTGATTTGTCTTCAACTGGAACTCCCATTAGAGTACATAAATCTATTTCAGTCTTTCAAAAAATGCAATTTGCCTACATCAGTAAAACCTTTCATTTGTCCATGCACACATATGTACTCACATATCTACGCACACACACAACCTCCCACACAAAGTAAATCATTTTTCTCAGTACCTTCACTCTATATTCGTTCCCTTCTCTTTATCATACCTTTGCCACTCTGCTCTTTGTCCCCATCTTTGTTTCTCAGCTTCTTCCCCTTTCCTCCCACCTGACTGGCCTTTTGTTGAAGAAGAAATGTAAAGAAGGGATGGTGTGTGTATGTCATACGTGTGTATGTGTGTATGTTATGTAGGTGTTATTAGATAAGAATACATAATCCATTCCTGTCACAGAATTTGTCCTACGGCAAGAAGAAAAATAAGACATTCTGCATACCAAACTATGGAAAAGAGGTCCTATGGCAGAAAACATTTCTTCATGCCTAGGCCATTTCTGCTATATCTGAAGCACAGTATGTACCAGAGAAAACTTATAACGCACAATAATAAATACATGAAAGGGCCTACGGTGCCCATTATCTCAAGGTGGTGCAGCCGTTCAAGTAGTATGCCCTGGTCATGGCATGAGAAGACATGAGAAGCATTTTTTGAAATAAGAGAAAAAAAGTGGCTTCTGGTTCTCATGTTGTGCTTTTAATTAAAACCTTAGAATTCAAGGCCACAGGTGATTAGCATATCCTGCAGCATCACTTTAATTTCTCACTTGCAGTTTGCAAGAGCTTGCTGAGCCGATTGTCAGCTACCTTTGACAGACCATTCAGGCTGGATGCTCAGTGTACCGAATCAAAATGTATTAAGAAATGTCAGGGTGATCCCAATGGGGAAAAGCATGCAATTTATTGAAAGAACAACACGCCAACCTTGTGCAGTGTACATGGGCTTCTCACTGAACATCTCTGGATCTGTGAAACTAGGACATGAGGAAAGTGACAGTGCTGACCTCATCCCAGCCTCAGCGCGGTTTGGAAGGATGGATTTAAAAGGACAGGGAAGTGCTCTTCTGGGTCAGTGTACTGGACAGAGAAGGGAATCATTCAATTTCCTTTTTAAAATGTATGTGCTGGGATACAACTACTGTACGCCTGTAATCTGTGTCCAAAAAAGCTGTGAGGTGGAAGAGTCGTTATTCTCTGCCAGATGGATTCAATCTGGATAATTATGAGGTCAAAGAGGCCCTCTGTATTTCACCCTCTCTGAGCCAATCTCACCTCTGACCCCCGAGGTGGCAGCAGTCACCAGCCCGCAGCTCGTTACTCAACCATCACATTTCTGACAGCCTTTCATATCAGCTATGGATGAAGTGTTTGCAGACAGGCAGTCTGACCAGATGCCGCAAATGCAGCAAAGAGGCACCTTGGGACATGGGACCTGATGCCACCAGACCTGGACGGGCCCCCTTTGGAGTATGTAGGGAAGGCAGGGAAATTTCACAAGATGTTGTTGGTTTCAGAAGGTACAGTAGCATCTAACCGCATGTACAACACACATATACCTGCCCAGCCATACTGACAGAGACTGATTCTGCTGATGAGCTTAAGAAATTCCACACCTGCTGTCAAAGCTTCTTTTCTAACTCTCTGGATGATAACTTTAGTGGTTTCAACATCTGTTAGGAGTAACAGGATATATGAAAGTAAAAACATAAAAATGTACCTCTTCTAAATAAGACTGTTTACATATTCATGCATACTGGCTTTTCTGCCTGTATGTAAAGGGTCACAGCACATTAATAACTGCAGAAATGTAGGTATCATTGTGTATGCTCTGAGATTTACAGTGTTTGATTCTTTTGGGCTACGACTTGAAGTTATTTATTTCATTCTGGCATCTTTTCGGGCGGATGCTTTGGTAAATTATTTGGTAAATGTAGAGCCCAGTGTACACCTGATGATTGTCAGATATTTAGAAGTAGATCAGGATGAACAAAATATACATTTATTCCAGAAATGTATTTGTGTTATGGTATTTAATTAAATTAATGAATTAATTCTGCAAAACACACTGTATTTATACAGTTCTTATAATTGGATGGACAGAAATTTCAGTCAAGAAGATCACTAAATAACAAGCTGATCAAGGAGCTTCTGAATCTTTTCTGATTAGACAGTTTAGTGTTAAATTTCAGATCGATCCACATTAACATGCAACAACAGAGCAGGGCCACCTAAGTGCCAAACACAGAAACACAAAGTCTGAGCAAGCAAGAAGATATTTGGACTGTCTGCATGTCTTACATGAGCTCCAAAGCCAAGCTGTCACCATCATTTACTCATCAGTTCAAGGTCATTTCACAGATTGATGGATAAGGCCATGGGCCAGCAGAGTGGCTGACAGTGGGGCCTGGAATCTGTTGTTCAGCTGCTGAGACTGTGTTTACTCTCTGTTGTCTCTGAGCAGCACCCTATCAAAAGCCAGCGTGGCCATTCTGGATCCAGTAAGAAGGAAAAGGGGGAAAAACATGCAGACAAAGGGAAAGAGGGGGAGGGGAGGGGAGATGAGCTGTCTGTGGCCCGAGAGGAGGGAAGGGCCCAGGGATATGACTGATTACAGGCAGGGTCAGAGTTCAATGCCAATGCCCAGGCCCCAACTCCCTGTAATGGGGGCAGGAAGGGGGATGTGGGGCACAGTGTGGGGCCGCAAACAAGAAAGGCAGGTCTTAGTGGAAAAAAAGCAGAAAAAAGGAAGAGAAAAGAAGAAAAAAGACCCTTTGAAAGGATTCTGCTACAAAATGTCCAGGTTTGCGTGGTAGCCTGTTGCTTCAGATATTAAAGGCTCCATGGCGCTCACATACACTTCAAACATGTTCTTTCTTTACTATATAACTTAAACAGTTTCCAAACTAATGTAAAGGGATCCTAATTCAATTATTTAGAGAATAACAGCAAACTATAAAAATGTTCACAGGATCATATCTCCCTTTGCCACAAGAGAGAATTACATTTTTTGTCATCAGCTACTAGTAAACATACAAACAACAGTAAAACACACTCAACTTTGAGGTTATTACTCTAATGTGAGATTACAGCTTGTATGTGTTGGATGATTACAAATGCCAGCTTTAGAGACTTTAGGTGAGTTCTTATGCATACTGTAATTAGTACCAGCTCTCACAGAGGCTTGAAATAGCCACGGTAGCATGTTTTACAGAAACCTGGTCAGCAAAGGCTGATAATAAATGGGGTAACAATAATGCTTGTAGGGTATGTTTGTGTTTGTGTGGTAACATGTGTGCACATGCGTGTACGCTGATCTGTTGAGATGCGACAGAGAGCGTCAACACACAGTTTTACCTTCTGAAGCACGTTTGTTTTCTCCGTGTGATATGTATGCAAACATTGTGTGACCATGAGTAAATTGTGAATTTTCATATTTGATTATGGGTATGTACAATATGAAAGGCGACATGCACCACAGGGCTATTTGTGTGCATACAGGCTCACTAGCTTTATGATTAATGTGTGTGCATGCGTGTGAATGAAATGTACAATTGATTCTCCCTTCCCTTCCTTGTCTAACTTGCTCTTGAAGGTCAGCATCATGAGAGGCGGCTGAGGGGCTGAAACCTCTGCATATGTACATTTCTATACAAACATACATTAATTAAAATCTCTCTGCTGGGTATGTTACACTCCCTGTATGTGAGATGTATATACTATACATAGGAACAGAATTATTGTGCAGCCTAAAGCAGTTGAATATCATTTGCATATAATTAATTTTATTATTGCTGAAGCAGGAGACACCGCTCCACTCTTCAGGGTGCTTGAGGTAAAACCCACCTTTCTAAGAATTTTCCAACCAGGTCTTCTAACTAAAATATCACAGTACTATTGTGGCTATAGGTCTATAGTGTTGGCCACTAACCACAAGGCCATTTCCTCCATCATTAATGTAGTCACTGTGTTCACATAATGTAACTAACAGAAATAAATGTGAATATTCTAGGAAATGTTATTTAAACAGATAATGTTTTTATCAACAGAATGAGGAGTTTATATTAAAGGCATCAAGAAACTGTTTACTGGCAAACTAGCAAAATATCCACCATATTGTTTTTACCTACAAGACCAGAACCTGGCAAATGAAGCATGTTTTTTAGGTTATATTTTTTAACAAACACACTTTGATAACACAGTAATTTGGTTAAATGTTGATAACATCAGTATAACCTGTACTTTTCAATATTTTATTTATTTATATTTTATTTGGAAAATATAAGTAGTTGTATTTAAACATATTCAAACACTACGTAGCGCAGTATTTCACATTCAGTAATCTGTGACATTAAGCTGGAGACTGCAATAATGAATCACATTGTGATATCTCACTGCACAGTGCAGCTACACCGAGCCAATTCTTCAGATGAACATGATGCTCTGTTTTCTAAATGGCTGACTGCATTTCCTGCTCAACTAGCTGACTTTATGAGCTAATTAGCTAATGGTAGATGTCAAGCTTAACCAATTACAGAGCACGGTTTGTGATGCATGAGATCTATATTATAGCAGTTCATGCACTATAGGTGGCAAATAGAAACACTGTAATACTCCCTACCCGCTCTGTCTCCCACTTTACTCATTTGTTCTTCCTGCCGACTCATCATTTCTCTTTTAACCACTCGTTCATTTTTCTCAGTTTTTTCTATATCTACATCAGGCCTCTCATTCGTTTCCTCCTTCTCTTCCTTCCTCCTATGTTAGTCCCTCACTCCATCTCTCTGACTAATATAGACTGGTGGAGGCCAGTAGGAGTAGAGCAGTGGATGTGAGTGATGGAGGTGTCTCCTCCTTTAACTCACTGCAACAGAGCGCAAGTATTGATTCTTTCTGCTGCAAATTTAATGTATTCACTACCTATATCTTCTTTCTTTTATGAATAATAACAACGTACACAAAATACAAAAAAAATTTAACCTTCTGTATGCAGTAAGACATAACAGAATTAACTTTAAAACACATTTCTCTGATGAAAAGTGTGTAACAACTCATAATCATTCACCCAATCATAAGAAGCTGCGTTCTTACACTTTCTTTCACTCTCCGGCAGAAGCCATACCAAAACATGGATTTAGATTTGGCGATTGTGGAGGTCAGGTCATCTTATGCAGCGCTCCATCACTCACCTTCGTGGACAAACAGCTCTTACATAACCTAGAGGTGTGTTTGAAGTCATTGTCCTGTTGGAAACCGCTAAGGTCTATGGTCCCACTAAATCAAAACCAGCTAGGAGGGCATGTTGCTGCAAAATGCTGTGGTAGCCATTCTGGTTAAATGTGTTCTCAATTTTGACTAAGGCACCAACAGTGTCAAAATATGAAATATACTTTTAACACATTTTTGTTGTAATTCCATATTTGCCCTGTCAGAATTTCAAAGTCTATAGTACTGTACAATATTAAAGAAAAACATTAAAGGAGAAAGTATGGCCATATTTTTGTTTTATCTTTTTCAAGTAATGCTTTGGAACCATGTTCAGACAGAACATAAGAACAACAGAACATAAATGATTTGATCACAAGATGTAACAAGTCCTCCATGAACATAAACACTAGAGTAAGTCATACTTCTAAATGACGATAAAGCCAGGAGCAGAGATAAGACGCACACATTACAAGATGTTTCTGCACTTCCACATGCAGCACTGAACACAACACTAGCCAGTTTAACATGAGACCTTTACAGCCTGCAGTGCTGAGAATGGAAACTAGCTAAGGTGATTGCTCATTCCTCCTCCTCAAGACATTCCTGGGGACTGCCATGGGAGAGCATCCAACACCTTGTCAAGACACTGCTCACAAAAAAGGCACAAATAAAATGAGGTTCATGTCTTGGCAAGCTGCAGTGTTAAAGGCAACACAAAAAGGGAAACTGAACATGACACACATGATTACATCAAGGCAGCAGTGATTAACAGTAACATTCATATTACTGAAATGAAATAATTAAATCACTGTGCCACTTTGGGGTTAGTCACCCTTTGAAAGCTTAATGTCTTTATTAATTGTTGTAAAATGCTTTAATGCTAAGAACCATTTAAAATTTCCAGGTTGTGTTAATTTTTTTTATTTGCTAATAATGCAGATATAAATATCACACATATCACTCACATATGTTAATACATATGAGCAGGATTCACAACATACCATCCACAATATGTTTTCACAACCTGGCAGCCAAGAAGTTAGTCTTATAATGGCTTAGAAATTACATATAAAATATTAGTAAATGTGTTATTAAGATGTCTTGTATTGTATGTAACAGTGACTTATTAGCAAACGGCACCAAAATCTCCATGCGGTTGGATGTATAATAGTCATGTCAACTACATACAGCATATAAACAACTGGTGCAGACATGAGCATGGCAGTAGTCTAAAAACATGATGCCAAGAAAAATGCCCATGAAAGAAAGACAGAAAATCAAGCAAAATCATAACATCAAAATAGTTATTGTTTTGCTTTGTTACCATCATCCTTAGGAACCTATGGGTATATGTGAATATATTTTTTTAAGACTAGAACTTTCACCTGTTGTTGTTCCTGAGTTTGACGTGCCCCCCAGGCTCCAGAATCTGCCCATTCTTCAGCCAGGTGAGCTGGGGCTCAGGCTCGCCCTGTGCTTGGCAGGTGAAGATGGCGGTGGTGCCGACAGGTCGAGTGATGGATTGTGGAGGCTGAATAAACTCTGCAGGAGCTGAAGGAGGAGGGGAAATAGAGAGTTGGTTCAGCTGGCCTTGTTTCCACAATTAAATAGGTGGCATCAAACACAAAAAAAGAAACACACAAAGGCAGTAAACAGAAAGCAAAAGAACAAGAGGAAAAGGACAAATACAAAAGGAAAAGTGAGCTTGATAAATAAAATAGAGAAAAAGAAAATGAAATTGAGAATATAAAAGGAAAACACAAGAGAATTCAAGGTACAGTAAAGGTTAAATATTAAAGCAAATACTATAACTTATGGTCTTTTTACAGTATAATAAGAGACATAAGATCAATGTAGATTCTAGGAAATTAAACAGAAAGAGAGGAAAGCATGGAGCAAGATGATGTCTTTAATCCCCACTTGGGATTAAAATGACTAATTTACTTGAAAATAGACAAATGCTGTTTATAGTTTATATCCCGTACTACAGGCTTCCTGTGTTAATGACTTATTCAAATGAAATGGTTTAAATCACAGAGGTATTACAAATACTGGAGTAATACTCCTGGGTTTGGTGCTGTTATTTGAGCTGACGGAAAGAAATTTAGTATCATATTCCCTGCACTAAGTACTGTCCCAGCGGTTATATGTGATTAGATAACCTGAATTATTGATGCCCATATTAACTCACAAAAAATATTATGGTAATTATAATATCTCTGACTTATCACTTGAGGATAGAAAGCTGAAACAATAAGTATTGGATATTATATTAGCTGTTGAAATTTTTCCACTGTTCACACCTCCTTCTGTCCCAACCATTTATCATTATTCCCAACTGGGACTGAGCAGCTTCCACCAAATTGTAAAATTACAGCTCAGTTTGGAGAAAAAAATCTCCTGAATAGAGAAAATTGAATCAATGTGATGATTCATTCTTCAACTCAACACACCTTGTGTGTTTTTGTAGCATCTTTCTTTACAAGTATTTCTTATTGTCACTGAAACACATAACCCACGATGCAATGGTGAGGTGGTGTGGTGCACCATCAGTTACAGCTGCAGTCTCCCTGGTTTTTTAATGAAGGAACATATCATTATCCATTCTTTTAGACAATAACGGAGCTCTATAGCACACAGCAAAAGTTATATAAGCATTTGGCATTTGTTTGTTTTTCTGAAATATATTTCTATAATTTTTTCTCCCTTTCCAGCTATTTCCCTGCTGTTCTGTTTTCCCTCTTGTTCTCAGCCTCAGACAAAATGCCGTCTGACACTTCTTCAGTGTGAGCATTTCCACCCTTCCATTGCAAAAGCTAAGGGGCCCTCAGGCACTTGAATGGAGGCTGTTGACAGCGTGTGAAGATCCCTTCATTTATCTCTCTCACTTTCTTGGCTTCGCTCTTTCTTTCTCTCAAAGGGCTGTCTTAAAGGTGAAGATCAGAAGGCACTCGAGAAGATTATTGATTTGCACCTGTAAGGTTGTGGGTCAGCAACATCCATCCATCTTGCTCTTATTTTTCATTTTGGGCTTTCACACTTTGACTCCTCCTTTGGTCTTTATTTAGTCTTTATTCTTGTAACCCAAAGGAACCAAAATCAACCTAAGTAATTTACAGCATTGCTTTATAATAAGTATTCTTGTCTATATTAATTTAGAGGTCTTGACCACTGGACTCAATCTCATTTACGGCTGTGCCATGAGGCTTATTTAAACTAGAATAATAATCAAATTCTTCAAGGACATGCTATAAAATTAACTTGTTAATCTTCTTAGAATGACGCAGGCCTAACATATATTTCTTTTGAGACAGCAGTAAACCTTTGTTTCTACAAATCAATAACAAAAACCAAAGACACTGACATGTAATTAACATCCTTAGCTTGTCTTCTTTGTTCCTACTAGGCTAGGGGCTTGTCTCAGACTTGAGACAGGCAGAGTATATGAAATATTGATTAGGATCAATACTGCTACAGCCTGAACCAAAGTCTGGTCCATCTGACCAATATGTGATTGAGGTACATGATAGATGTTTCCTGCATGGTGACAATTCATACACCCACCTCACTGGTCAAAGCCAAAGACACAATACTTAGATTATGGCCAGGACAATAATGTAACAAGAAAATGTAATAAATATTAAATAAAACCCTTGTGATACTGAACTAAAATGTGTTATAAAGACCAACACCTACAATTCCATGTGAATGGTTTATTGTTTTCTACTCCATAAACACCATTAGGATATACTTTTATATCTCAACACTAGCTCAACAGATGTGCAAACATGATATCCTCTAATTAAATGCTGAAGGATACATTTATATGTATAAGTGCCTAAGTTTGTGTTTCAAAATGGAAAGGAATATCCACAATTATGAAGTTCATGCCAACATGGCTTATGATCACAGGCTGAGGTTGAAAGCTTAGCTAAATGCAGCATATTACAGCAGAAGTGCAGAGATATTTTTGTAGTCTTGGTGTTGACGTAAAGAAGAGCTTACTAGTATCACTCTGGTACACCTGATACACCATAAACATACACTTTAACTCTTGGCTTGCTCATTGCAACTGGAAAATCAATCTGTAAAGGTTTAGATTTGGTTTCCATTTGGATTAAATTATGCAAACCCTTTAAATCTGACAGATTTATACCACCCACTAGTATAGATTTAGGGATTTAAATTAAGATCCACCTACACAACTGTGATGCATATTTGGAGATTTCTCATGGAAAAGATAATGGATAAACTACAAGTAAATTCACTTTACCTTATCACCTGAACACAGCTGTATTGGTGTGCACTGAGTTACTCTCCATAACAACTACCTAATCTTTGGAAAAGTGCACTCCCTTTTTTTCACAGAACTCACCTTGAACCACCAGACGTCCCTGAGCAGTTCTGCGAACCCGGGTCCCTGGTTTGTTAGCAGCACACACATAGACTCCTGAATGTTGCACACCAACATCAGAAATCATCAGGTTCCCTGTGCCGAGTACCTGGATTCCCTCCACACCAATGGGGCGGCCATCTACAATTAAAAAAAAAGGACAGAGGGAGCAGTTGAGAAGAAGAAGAAGGAGAAGAAGAAGAAGAAGAAGAAGAAGAAGAAGAAAAAGAAGAAGAAGAAGACAGAGTTCACACAGGCGGGGGCAAACAGTGCTGTAGTAGTGTGCGCTATAATCTAGTTGTGTTTAACTGTGCTTTTCTGTAAAAATGTCTCACATCTCAGTCAAATGACACTAAATAAATAAAAACAAATAAACCATGTAACAGGTTGACAGCGGCGGTCTGGCCTCTCTACAGCTTTCACAGTGAAGTGTGTATTTCTCAGAAATGTGATGACAAAAGTTACACAGCAACAGAAACAAGAGAGTGAATAAGAGGAAGGTCAATGAATTGCGCGTTTGCTATGTGAGAGGCATACATGCTGTAATTAGTTGTTTTCACTGGTTCCTTGTGTTGGTTGTTACGGTATATATAGTACTGTACATTAACAATAAAAGAAACATTCTCTAATTTTTATAAAAATGTTAATGTATGTTTAGCATCTTGAGCAGGAGCTTTTTTTTCATGGCAATGTTTGAAAAAGCCTTGAAGAACAATGGCTTTAAAAGTTACACATGTAGCAGTGGCCACCAGGGTACTACAAACTCTTAACTGCAACTTCTAATCTTCTATCTGCCTTACACAATTCATAGCTGCCTCCTTTCTGCTCTTCCTGTAATTACATGATAAGCTCACACTTTCCTGTGCCCCTTATCTGCAGTCTCAACTCCAACAATGATTTCAGTCTGCCTCTGATATTAGCTAGGGGGCCAAGGGGGTATTTTAATCCCATCTGTAACTATCTGCAGCATGTATGTCTGTACAGCCCAGATTTCATATATTAAAAGGCCAGAAAGGTAGCCAAGGAGATGGGCGCCACGCTGGATGCATGCAGCGGCATAAGCTCTGACTGGAGACATAAACCATATGGTCACTAGTCGGTAGTTGGTTTTTAGATGTACTTTCATATTTTAATGCAAATAAGTTCACTGGCCCTATGCAGCAAAAAGCCATCATCGTGGTAAACACTCAGCCCTTTCAAACCTTTTTAATCAGACGATTTAAAAAGGCCATTGTCTGAAGACATAACCTCTCACAGCTTTCTGAGGGAGGGGAACCATGAAATCCATTACAATGATTCAGAAAGATTTCAAAGTGAGTTAAGATCTTAACCCACAGCCATTGTACTGTGACAAGAGCTGTACAGTCTTTGTAAGAAGTCTCATAGCTTGATTTAGACAGGTTATGATCTTGTGCTGATGGTTTATGAAGAAGGCGATATTTGTAATTAATGATGATGAACCGCCATGAAATAAATCACCAACCAACTTGCCAACCAAGTGGTTTTGCATCTGTCATTTCTGTCTGTTTTATTGCTATTCCAGAAATGTCCCATTATCACTATCAACACACTGGACTGAGAAGTAACAGTCCAATGAGCTTTTGTTCTTTTCTAGCTTTTTTCTATTATATTTCTATCTCTCCCCTACCCGCCTATCCTCTCTGTCAGGCACTAATTAACTTAGTGTCAGAAAAGAAAGAGCACATGCTAGCAAGCTGTGGCACTGTTCAATGAATAGCAGCAAACTCTGGCATTAAGAAGTGACTGATGTGAAACTATCAGACTCATTATGCACATTATCCCAGCCTCCTTGCTGTAATCTAATACATACAAATCCTATCGCGTTAGCATTTCATTCTAGCAACATCGTGTTAGGCAAAACCTTCAATCTGATTATGTCCCAACTGCTTGGGAGTGAAGCCAATTTAGATTTGGAACAGCCAATCTGATTGGTTAATAGGTCAAGAAAACAGATACCAGAGTGAAAAATTGGTCACGACAGACTTTGAGTGATAGTCAAGAAAAAATGCACATGAGGGCAGGGGCAAACTAATTGTATCTGTCTCAGCACCTCGCAGCAATTACTCAGAGGCTCTCTGGTGCTCCGAAGGAGGTTCAGCTTCATGAGGAGTTGAAGCATGCATTTATCAACAGAGTCAAACATAATGTTAAACCCTAAGGTCCAATGTTGAATCCCACTGTGTCATATATACACAATACATGCTCTACTGTATTTAACATATTCCATGCACACATGCATTATCACACAACGCAGGACAGATCAAAGTTCTGCTGAAAAGGACATACAAACACAGGAGGACGCTAGCAGATCACACAAAACATGCAAACTTCAGGTGCACAAATTCACACATAAGCACCAAAGGAGAAATTAAAACTACATATGGTATATACATCTCCTGAGGTGTTTTCTTTTGATGTGATCTGGAATTGTTCTCACCTAGTCTGCTCCAAGACACAATGGGTCGAGGGTATCCTGTGGCAACACACTCCAAGATGGCGGTCTGGTGAACAGTGAGGGTGAGGTTTTCAGGACCAACCAGGATCATAGGCTCTTTGTAAACAGATGACTGTGAGCCTGTAAGAAAAAACGTCAGAGGAGCATAAGATGAGAATGAGCATGATGGATAGCGTCCTTTAATTGGATTTCTCAGGAGTGCATTAGTTCGATATGCTGTATCTCTGAGATGCTGCATATCTAAGAGATATGCTGTATCTAAGATATGTCATTGTTCCTTTAGCAAATGATTTTCCAAACCAATTTCAGAGAAACAATGGGTCTGAAAATGCTGTGAGTACGCTAGGTGGATAATCAGAGGAGAATGCGGTGACTGAATTCCAGCAATGACAGAGAAAAGAAAAGACCAACACACAACATAGATTTAAAGCTAAGGTAATCTACAGTGAGGATGCTTATGCTCCTTTCCTTGTCACAAAAACATAAAGGCTTCTCATAAATATAACAACCTGAAACACTGAGGAGGGCCTCAGCGCTGTATTTCACTCCTGCACTGTTATGGGCCACGCAGCAGAACTTTCCACTGTCCTCCTCACGTACTCCTGTAATCTGCAGAACACCTGTAGGCAGAAGAGTGTACCTAGAAGAGAGACAAAAACACATAGAGACTTGGTTAATGACCTATAAAGTTTAACCATCTCTAATAAGTCACGGTTGTGTTGTTTGGTCTAACCTCTCATCCTTGGTGTCCACTGGATGCCTGTCTTTTTCCCAGCTGATGACAGGTTCTGGCAGACCGTGGATCTGACACTGGAATCGAGCCACACCAGACTCCTCAACATGCACCGACTCTGGTTGGACATGGAAGTTGGCCATGGCTGTAGAAGAAGAGAAGAATGTCAACACAACACAGCTAATGAGAAATAATCCCGTCATCTTAGAGGAAAGGACTATTTCTGCAAGATACATGCATCTTCATATACAGCTTGATGTCATAAAAATAAACATTTGATTGAATCAACAACATATTTACACATTTAAGGTGCTACTTATGTCTGCAAGAGTAAGGTAAAAAAGACAATATGCACACACACACACACACATATTATATATATAAATATAACAGTATTTCAGAGGGTTGAATTCTAACCCAAACATTTACAGAATTTGGCAGACTATGTAATCCTCTTTGTTGTTGTCATTATTTAACTGTGTGCATTAGGATGTTCATGAGAGAAAAAAGTAAAAGAGTTGTGATAGTATTAACTTAGTAATAACAACTAAAAATTAAAACTGCTCTATACAATGGTTGTTGGAAACAGTTTTTGTACAAAATAAGAATAATGTTCTTGTTCGCTACATTTAATTTATACCTCAAATGTTATGTGCAATCATTTTCTGTCATCAGTTGTGGAAGGTAATACATATGTAAAATATCTATACGTCTCTGTAAAATATAGGGCCAGCATATGGATTTTCTGCCATATGGTAACACTCAGTATTTAGGTCAGGAACATTCTTTAAAAAAAGCCTTGCTAAAACAGATAAAGACAACACAGACACACACATACAGGAGACCAGTATCAATATCCCTACAGAGAGCCTCTTTCAGCTGCACTTCACATATCTACTCTGTGCAGAACAAAGGCCGCATCGAAGGCGGGGCCATGGACAAACTCAATTAGAGAGAGGCCCTCTTCTTCCACAGTTCTCCCACCTTCTTCAACACAAGTGTACTCATTTAAATGTTGACCATAATTAACTTTGACGAATGAAGACTTATCTGAACATTGTTAGCATAACAAGAGGCACTGATCCCTTATTATTTCATAACCTTCTGGTCCGCCTAACTTGTAGCCTGCATTTATTCATTACCTACAGGACGAGCAAACAGCAATCAGCACCACCCAGAAAGTTCATTTATACCCCAAACATGCTTGGCTGTTGTTTTTGTCCTTCTATTAATGTTTTTTGCTCCCACCAGTTCCTAAGTTCAGTGTGTTTGTGCATATTATTGTTCCCATGCCACGTCTGTCTATATTTTGCAAAAATAACAAGTTTATTTACTGACTAATCTACTGTTTTTCAGTGCAGGTCATACGTGATTAATATAAAGACATAGTACAGTTTAAACTGTCTGTATTCAAATGAAACAAAACCACATACATTTTGCTTTGTAAATGGACAAAATATTCAGGAAGAGAGCTAGAGAGAAAGATATTTCTTGAATGTTCATACTTTATACTTTGTTGTGATTTTTCCAATTCAGAGATAAATAAAAAAATTGTGGTATTCTCTAACACGACTTGACCTTATGAATGGATGTACAGAGCTCTGATGGAAATGTAAATATGCTAATTAAGCATTCCTCCCAGTCGTGAGTCACAGTTCACTCCTCCACACCATTTTCTGTTAGAAGAGATGGCACATTTATGGTCTCCATTGTTTTGTCTCAAAAAAAAACCAAAAAAAAAAAAAAACCACACACACCTAGAAAAAACAACAACACTGTTACTCAGCCTGCATTTTTCTTCTCTCTATACTACAAGGCCACACTTAAACACCTATACATTTTACTTGGGTAATTCAGCCTGAGTGCCTATCTCAAGGGCCCAACTGCAATATTTCCATCTGGGACTTACAACCTTCGAACCATAAAATGTTGAGGCAACTTCACTGTGAAGTGTGAATGACTGTCAGGTCACACAGAAGATCAGTAATATTTTATTACCAAACCACTGTTATAGTCCTTTTGTATATAGCTCAAGCTCTAGATCTATTTCATTTTGATTAAATGTATAAACACTGAAAATCACTACAAACAAGTATCAAATTATTTAGTATTTGAAATGACAGAATACTGGCCCATAACAACACTTTTGTTGGTTCCTCACTTATTTTTTAGACAGTCTTGACAAAAGCAATCAGCGGTACTTTCTGTCTTGGCCTGCAGAGACGGGCAAAGTGTAGTATTAAATTAAAGCTATGAAGGCTCTGCCACTGCTGGAGCAGAAAGGCCACTTCCAGTGAGACAGTCAGAAATCCTTCAGAGCGCAATACAAAGTAAACTACAAGCTCAGAGTGACTAATGTGATCAAAGTAGCTTGCTTTCTTGGAATTACAGTCTCAAATTAAGATACACACATGCATGGACACAGATGTCTGTATTGTCCATGTGTGGTGGGAACAAAAACAAAACTGCACATGAATGCAGAAGAACAAAAGAGGAACAGTGCCTTTATGAGCTTTCTTGTGCATCTCTGCCAAGTAGTGTAGTCATGGTGTCCACTGCTGATCTGGCTGTTGTGTATGTCCACCGACACAACCCCCCTAAAGGGCCCCACCCCTTGCCATCATGCATAAAACATTTTTTCTAAGAGGCCCACACCCCTGTGACCATGGACACATTTGTAGAATCAGACACATCTGCAAATTTAAAAACTACAATTTGTAATCTGCCTTGTTCCCATACTATCTATTGATAGAGACGGAACAAACATTTGTAGCTCAACTGAAACAAATGCATATAAACAGAGCCGCTTCCAGAGAAACACAAAACTATATTGATCCACATAGATGCTGTAGGAAAAGACAGCCTGAGACAATGAGGTGCTCTCACTCATCCCAACACCCACCCCCAACAGACCTGTTCTTCTATTGTTTTTCCCCTCTTCCTTTGCTAAGCGTTGACAGACACTCACACATTATTAAACACTGTCCACTACCAGCATGATGCTGCTGCTTAAATGGAGCAGGTCTAATTACTGCAACAAGGGAGAGAATAGCTGGGATGCATACTAAAAAGAAATCCATATACAAGTGCACAGGGAGGACACTGCTCCTTGAACATATGTTGACGGTTCCTTGGTGACAACCACAAAAGAAAAATGAGTGAGGGAGTAATAGAAGGGAAGGTCACAGACAGGGAATGTAAAGCGGGGTGATTTAGACGTGTAGCTAAGCTGTGAATCAGGTCTTGTCAAAACTCTGGTCACCTAATAATACCCAACAAGTGAGTGGCACTGCCCTGCTGGGTGTTTCACAATGTACAGTAAAAGTGGTCCAAGAGGAGTCAGAACCTGACAGAAATGACATCAAGATCAGTTTAAAGGTCAGAAATTCACACGCTTTTCCTGTAATCTCACAAAGACTCACAAAGGATGAAAGGATTACTGATTATTGGATTTGTGGGCCAATGACAAGCTAAAAAGGGTAGTCAATACTGATGAATTTGCCCATCCTTCTGCTGGACACTACTGGTAATGTGCAACTGAAATTAAATATATTGGATTTTCTGCCTTTTTCATGCAAGCAACTCAGATCTATCTAATAATATAATGAAGAAGTGTAGATTTAATGTTGATTATTTGAATAATGTCTGGCTATATTATTTTTGCCTAATGGCCTGAAAGCAATGGTCCATTTATTTTTATCGCTCTGTTAAACACAAACACCAATAAATACAGAGAACAGAGAATCAAATAGGTTATTAAAAGCCCAACCTGTGCTGTCTTCAATTGACTGATCAAATAAGTCAATCTGAGACCGGGACCTGTATTCAAATGTCTTTTTCTTGTGCCGGGGGTAATTCATTTACAGAAGTAATGATGCCAGCAGAGGGACAGACATGCTACAGCACCATTTAAACCTGCAGCTATGGTGTGAGGCTTCAGTGTTATAATGTCATCTCTCTAGCCTCCAGCCTGTGACATCATTAAGCACATGTTCTTCAAGCAGTGTACCCATGCCCACCCCAACGTCGATAAACCAGTACAAAAAGATGAGACCCATAAATAATGGAGATGGTATACAGTGCTATTCCAGCGTGGAGAGTCTGCACTTCAACAGCCCTTAAATAGGGATCCCTGAAATAGCAGGCTCTGTGCTGGGACTCTAGAGATGGTATTTTAATGCAGATGTGATGCTTTATTGGCTCCCTGCTTCACAAGAGCCCCCTCCTCCACCACCCTACATCCAAGCCTAGGCACACCTGTGACCAATCAGCTGGTCTGTGGTGCATGATGCTTATTACATATGAAAGGACGGGTTGCATGTGTGCGGGCTATACTCTCTGTTCTTAACACACACAGAGCTCCTCCTTTAATGCTTTAGCACATCGACATCTTCCTGTGTCAATACGTGCTTGACCAAAAGCTGCAGTTGTGCAGCACAAATGCAACTTGGCTTAAATGACACAGTAGATCTCAGGAACTAGACCTATTAATCATTAACATTAAAAGCTCTGCTTCAAGTAGGTGAAATATGATTTATAAAGCAGTAACTTATACATATATACATAAACACTAATATGCTGGAAAAACACATATGTGTTTTTGCTATTTTTGTAGCAGCTCAGCTTTGCATTGACTATTTTACCTACACATTCTATTATATCTGCATCTGTTGCATCTGGTGTATGATCAAAGTATCAACAAAGTCTTTGACAGATCAACAATGCCGTTTCTAGAGCATCACCACCATTCTTAAACACCAACTGCATGATTAACTATATGGTTTTTTACAAATATCAAGATTATGCAATATTGTCCAGTGACTTGGTTCTAAGATAAGATAAGATAAGAAAACCTTTATTAGTCCCACAATGGGGAAATTGCATTGCTAATAAAATAATAATAAAACAGTGACTACCTAGCATAAGTCAGTTAAACGTATATTTCATCATCCTCTATTATATATCTGATACTTACAGCTGAACATGACAGATGTTCTTATTGCAGTGAATTTTACCCTTACATTACAAAACTGTTCTGACTGTGATTTAATCACTTTTTCTGCTCGTGCTCCAAATGTGTTTGCATTTGGATTTCCAGTGGTGTGACTGTTCTTATTCCGCTGTGTTGATCAATATGGTGGAGCTTGTGTACACTAAGTTAAACATATTAAGATTGATGGCTGTTCTTCAGTTTCCCTGAAGGAGGTGGCAGGAACAGAAATGGTATACTAATTATCTCTCAGAAAAAAATCAATTCTTTTTTGTTTTAAGAAATCAGTGAAAGACAATATGCGACCAAAAAAAATCACAAATGTAGAATGTAATACTAGATTTTAATTGTAGTAGCTAGTAATGTAATGTTTTGTTTGAACTGGGCCCCAGGAAGACAGACTTCCTTAAGGGAAACCTAACGTGGTATCCAATAAAACCAATAAACTGCCTTTGTCAGGAAGGTAAAGAAAACAAGTTCTGATGGTAATGACAATCTGCCATATGATCAAAAGCGCTACAATAAGTACGTAGCTTGTCACTTGAAACTGTGCCAGTTAATAAAACATATAACTTTATTCTATCAAACACCAACTGATTAACACATAATAAATCAATTACTTTTTTAAGAAAAATGCCAAAAATTCACTGGTTGCAACTTCGAATTGCTGGTTTTCTTAGTCTGCCTTAGTTCTTAGTAATAGACAGACATTAAACTAAATCTCTGTGGGTTTTAAACTCTTTGTTGGACAAAACAAGCAATCTGATTACGTCAACTTCGCCTAGATTGTCAAGAGCACTTTGCTACTTTTTTCTGAAAAGAAAAAAGTCTGTTTCCTTATTCCTTGCCTCTCCATCCCAGGGCCAAAACCTGGGCCTCCTCTGGCGCTCTACTCTTTGCCTGTGCCTCTGTCGCACCCCGTACGCCACCTTGAGCCCCCTCCATCATGCACCACACCCATCATTCCTCTGGCCACTGCTCCTCCCCGTCCAGCACCCCCTGCCCTGCCCCAGAAGCCCCAAATCTCTGCTCTAAGCCTCCTACACTCACTTCAGCATGCAGACCCTAATTAAAGAGAGACCGATTAAGGCACAACAGATGCTGAAAATTAAGGGATTATTTAAATGATTTCCAGGCACGGCTTGGGTAAGATTAGAGAAAAGTGAAAGAGAGAAGAGAGAATTATAAAGCTGGGGGAGGACAACAGAGACAGTAGGGTTAAAATAGCAGACAAACCGTTGTTGAGAAAAGCAGCATTTAACTGCCACTGTCTATCCATTTTGGTCCAACCTCGCTAATATGGTTTCATGATTATTAAAAACGCATTTGATAAATGGTTATGTATGCATAGGACTCCTCTGCAACAAAGAGGGGATTTGATGTGTGAGAACAAAAACAGCAGGTCTTTTGTGTCATTTCAAGACTAACTGTGTGTGAAACTGCACGACATTCTCTCATGATAATTAGAGAGGTAGTTCAGATGGGCTCACAATCCTCACCTACACCTACTCTTCCAGTGTTTTCTACACTGCCTGTCACATAATCCAGTTTACTCTAGAAAACAAATGTCTGGGCCACATGCTTTATTACAATGACTTTTCCAGTCCAGTTCATTGTGTCTCTACTGTGCATCCTCTAAGAAACACCCACATGTACCTTTACACTGATACATATATTTTTTTACACTGAGATTTTCCATCCTGGCCACCGTCAAGGTTGATGCAAAAGACAACTTGCAAAAGCCATTACCGACATGGGCTGTTCTGTGAGTTGTGAGTTTTTAGATTAATTTGCTGTCTAAACATAACCTATATATAGAAAGTTACGCATGAAGACAACAACACTGTTGTAAAATCAATATACAGCCTATAGTTTTTTATTTCTGTTTCCTGGATGTACACAGGGGCCTCAA